>APFE030085284.1:98777-168086 GCA_000404065.3 Pinus taeda
GAGAGGTGGCACATCCGCCGAACTAGGCTCGTAGGCCGATATATTTTCAGCAAACTTTACATCTCTTCTAATGATAACATTTTTAGACTTAAATGGAATAAGTCTATATCCTTTGACATCTTTAGAATATCCAACAAATATACATTTTTCACTCTTAGGTTCTAAAGCTTTATGTTTCTCATCAGGAATATGGGCCCATGCTTCACTTCCAAAAACACGAAAGTGACTCACATCTGGTTTAATTGAGCTCCATGCTTCTTCTGGAGTGATATTCTTTAAAACCTTAGTAGGAGTGTCATTTATTATGTAATTTGCACAGTTAATTGCTTCTACGCAATAATTAAGACTAAGTCCTTTAGATTGAAGCATACAATTAGCCATTTCCTTTAAGGTGCGATTCTTCCTTTCAGCTACACCATTTTGTTGTGGAGTATATGGAACAGTATGTTGCATTTGAATTTCATTCTCAGTGCAAAAGTTGATGAAGTCGTTTTTAACATATTCTCCGCCATTATCAGATCTTAGCTTAAGAATTTGATGTCCAGATTGTTTTTCAACAAAGGCCTTAAAGGCTAAGAATTTGTTAAATACTTCACTCTTGAGTTTTAAGAAGTATACCCAAGTACGTCTGGAGAAATCATCAATGAAATTTAAGAAATACTTGTAGCCAGAGAAGGAAACAACTGGAAGTGGACCACATAAATCAGTATGCACAAGCTGTAAAGGGGCTGAGGCGTGCCAAGAGGCACATTTTTCAAAATTTTCCCGATGATGTTTTCCGAGTACACATCTGGAACAAACACCATCTCTGCAAGATACCATAGGAAGACCTGTCACCATCTTTTCTTTATATAGATTCTGAAGGGAGCAATAGTTTAAGTGACCAAATCACTCATGCAAAAGTTTGCTCACTTCATCATTATGAGCAACAAATACTGAGGGAAGATTTGACGACCCAAGTGAAAGTTCTACAACCTTGTAGAATCATCAACAATGCCAGTAGCTAAAATCTATCTAGGATCCTTTAGGTCTTTAATTACAACATCATGAGGTGAAAATTCAATGATTTTACCTTCACCTGAATGAGTTATCTGATATACAGATAGAAGGTTGTAGGATAAGGTTGGAACACATAATATATCATTAAATTAACCATTGTCTATATGAACAGTTCCAGTCCCTACAACACTAAGAGATCTATCATCACCAACATACATATTTTTGGTGTTACAATCATTTAAAGAAGAAAACATGGCTTTATTTTTAGCCATGTGATAAGAAGCTCCAAAATCAATGAGCCACTCATGAGAATGAGAGGAAGAAGATACATTTAGTGCATATCCAGACCGAGATGCTTGAAAACCACATGCAGAAAGTGCCATTTCTGAAGATGAATTTGAAGAGTGCTCCAAATGGATGTTTATGCTTCTTCATTGCTGCTTCTAAGGCTTCCATCTTCTTAAAGCATTTAGATTCTAAGTGGCCATCTCGATTACAAAAGTGGCAATGTCTATCAGTCTTCTTCCCTTTGTTTGTATTTGCCTTATCATTCTGGTGAAATGATTTTTCATTTTGAGGCTGAAATTGCTCAGGACCCTAGTTTGGTTTAGGACCATTCCTTTTAGGATACGAATTCTTAGGATTCTTTGAATTTTGGTGCTGCTGGGCGGCTAACGCTTTCTTAGAAGAGTTTCCAAGATTAAGAAGACCAAGGTGTAAGAGTTTTTCTTGTTCTCTTATTAAAGAATCACAAAAAGAATCAAAGGAAGGGGGCTTGTAGGTTTGTCCTTGAGAAATGAAGGCTTCTCTTGTAAAATGGAAGGTGGAAACAAACACAGAGTAGGCTGGTCCCAACTTAGTAAGAATGGAATAGATAAGGTTATTATCTTCTTTCTTAACCTTAACACCTTCCAAGAGAAGTCTAAGGGTCTTGAACTTAGACAAAAAATCTTCAATGAAAGAAAAATTATTGGGGTCCAATGTAAGCAACTCATTTTCAAGTTGAGTTGCTCTAAGTTCATTTTTTATTCCAAAAACTTTAGTAATCTGCTTCATTGCTTCATCAGGAGTATCAAGTTCTGCAATATGGAATCTAAGATCTGGAGAAATAGAAATTCCTATCAACCCACGTGCTTGATCTTTCCTATTTTCCCATTTAGCTACCTTATATTCATCTTTCGGTTTGGTTTCTTGGCCTGAGGCTATTCTATAAAGACCTTTACTACTATGTAAATCCACAATGTAGGACCACCATTGGAAGTAGTTGGTGCTGTCAAGAATAACTTGGCATGGACTTTCCATTTTAACAGAAACTAAAGCTATATATGCTGAAACTGAGTGTTCCGATGGAAAGATCTCAAAAAATTAGGTTGGTTAAAAAAAACGGCTCTGAAAACGGCTTCCGGATGAAGAAGTTATGGCTTTTTGAAGAAAAGTCATGAAGGCGCCGACGAAGTGCAGGAATGTGCGAAAATGAAAAAAACGCCCATTTTCCAACAAAAAGGAGATTTGAACCCAAGACCTCTACTCTCATAAATTAGCTTTGAACCAATTGAGCTAAACAAAAAGTTTTAGTGAGAGAGAGAGGGGGGGGGGGGCTTTGTTTTTTTTTGGTCACTGGAGCTTTCGATTGCGTGCTTGCTTGAGAAAGCTCTTTTTCTCCCTACAAAACAAAAACACAAAACCCAACACGGACATACAAAAAAAAACAAACCTTACAGCTTAAAATTAGCTTTACCCGGAAACTAAATATTTTCCTCAATGTTTCTGATTTTCCGAGATCACACTAAGGCGCAGCGGAAAAGAGCATACGCATGAGAAAAATCCTTCCTTTCTGTTTCTGATTTGCCCAAATCACATAGAGTCGCAGGGCAAAGGGCATACGCAGAAATGAAAGGTATAAATCCAGTAATAAAAAGGAAGCTAAATAAACCGAAATAATAAACAGAGAGAAAAAAATAACTAGAAACTGCAAATAAACACTATATACCTCCAGATCTTAAAAATGACGTAGCTAGGGCTACCAGAAATCTTTTCGCGTGAAACGAAAGGGGTTCCTCACTGGAACAGATGCTCCTAACCCAACAGAGCAGTCCTCTCAGCCTAAAAGCAGTTAGAAATAGCATATCTAGGAAATGGTAGTTGGATGCAGTTCTACCGCTTCAGATTTGGATCACCAACGGACGCGACCCTCAAATAGCTCAGATACCATGTAGGAATTTACAGGGTAAGTTCCTTAGATAGAACACCAAAGGACACCACTCACAACCAGATCACAGATCAATACACCAGTATTTTTGATGTGGTTAAAACCCTCAAAGAGGGAAACAGTCCACGGCCTGAGCCAATGCGACCACTTCAGGCAATTTATTAATAAAAGAATGAAAATTTACATAATCTTCTCTCATGAACAGATAACCTACAAATGAACCTCCATGCGCTTTAAATAGAAATCATGGAATAATTGGGTGTTAAGCCACGGATCAAATGTCGGTAATACCGAGGAGAGAATGAACCGTCGGATCACTACATATCGTGACCGTCGGATTGTAAGTTACAAATGTACATAGTAAAAAAACACACTTTACCTAACTCTATACTAGACCAAGTTATACTTAACTATTTCCTATGTGTTGGAATATCCTAACACAAAACTCTCCTACAAAAATTGATATGCATTGGGTCACTGGCGTAGTGCATAGAGCTGGCGCAGTGCATTGGGCTGCCCTCCACAGTGCAAAAAATACACTGGCGTGGTGCATAGAGAAGGCGCAGCGTGTTGGGTTTGAGGGACGGTGCATAGAGCTACCAAGCCCGATTCTCTCAAAAACTCCCTCAAATTTCCAAAATCACTCAACTCTTCTAGTGTGCAAGTAAGTCAAGATATTTTCCTTGCTAGTAAAGGAGTTTTTCTTAAAGTTTATGGTGGTCGTGTAAAAGAAAATTCAAACCCTAATACCTTGCAATTTCTCAAAATCCATTGCCTAGGGTTTGTACTTGTCATTTTTCTACCAAGTTTGTTCTACCACTCCCTCATTTTTTCACTCCTCCATTCATTTTCTCAGCTTATCCACCCATTCCCTAACTCCCATATTCAATCATCCCTATCCCCAATTCCCATTTTCCCAAATCGCAAATACAAACTCCCAAACCCTTGTCCTAGATCAAAAGCTCCCAAATTACTCCCTAATTCCCTATTCCCTTAACTAAACCCTACCCCAACAGTCCCTAAAACCCTCACTGTTTCCTCCCTCCACAGTCCCTCATATCACTGTTTCCCTTGGTGGTAAAAGTCAAAAAACATCACAATCACTTACTTCTCATCAAAACAACTCTAAGACAGTTCATCCACTAGCAGAGATGGCATCTGATCCCTCATATGATTATGAAGAGGAGACACACAGTGACTCACCTATAGAAGTTTTGCATGAGACAGGTGGACCTTCTTATCAGCATGAGGGTCATGAGACACAGGTCGCTAGTATGTCGATGTTTATCACTTATCAGAAGGGCGCTAAGCAGTTGTTTGCAGCAGCAAAGCGAGTATTATCTCCACCCGTTCAGGACAAAGGCAAGAGTCCATTATAGGATGAGGGGCCTTCAGGTGAGCGAGAGGCTGATTTCATCCTCATTGAGGGTGATGATACAGATGTGGGCCCGCAAAGTGAAAATCTCGAAGAAACCATCAAAGAGCAGGAGGCAGACATCAAGGCCCTTTCCCTCAACTTGGAGAGGGCTAAGTGGATTATAAAGTACTTGGAGCAGAGAAATAAGCAGTTTGGAGATCAGCAAGCGATTATGGAGTTGCAAAACATTCGGGAGAATCGCCAAGCCGCCCAAAGGAGGAGGGTGGAGCTCACTTCACTTGAGCAAGACATCAATGTCGATCGGGAGTCTTGGCTTGAAAGAGACAACATCCACTTAGAGAGATTGTTGGAGAAGGCCAACAAGGAGAAAAACGTGTTGTGGCACATGGCTTTTCATTACATGGTGAGGAACAAAGTTTGCAAGGCGAGAATCAGAAGCTTGAAAGCAAAGTTGAAGAGGGCATCGAGGAGGCAAAAGGGGAACGATAGACTTTAGATATTGGCTGAGGTTTCCTTGGCCCAACACAGCACTTTATGGAGGAGACTCAGCCCAAATTTCAAAAAATTTGGGACACTTTTTGCTTTTTTGAAATTTTTGGACTAAAGCACAGAGTTTTCTGCCCTATGGACCGCGCCACCTGGTGCTTGCTTTTGCTAGGAGCCTCCAAAGCACAAAAACTCAGCATTTTTGGATTTGGCATGAAAACATATGCTTGCCTACCAATGGCCAAGAAATTTGGGCAGGTTTTGAGCCCTCAAAAAGGTCAAAAACACTCAAAAAATGACCTTACTGCCCCTATTCTGACACACAGGAAGCAGTGTTGGGAGAACTAAGTTTTGGAGGGGCAAATGGAGGCCAAATTGACAAATTCTACTTGAGTTGGAAAGTATACAGGAAGACCTTTCCAACAAGCACACTTGGAGCGAATTTGGACATTGGGAAGGCCTCAAAAGGTGGGTCCAAATAGGCACTACGCATAGAGAATCGGGCGCAACGCATAGAGGAAATTTTGCCAGTTTGACCAAGTATTACTCCGTTTTTTGCCTAGTTTTGATAGTTTGACTTTTTCTCTTTCTCAATGTCAAAATTGTGATGTAATTTAATGTAAAATTATGGATCTTGATGTAATTATGTCTAATTTTCACTTATGGAGGTAGATTCATCTATCAAAAAGTTGTTTGAAACTGAATGAATCAGTTCCCTAGTTTCTAGACGCAATCTATTCCACTCACTGATTTCTAGTTCTTAGTTTAGAATTAGTTGGAATAGATCCTAAAATTGTGAGATCGACCCCTAGAGGCTAGGATGAGTTATTCTTTGTCTATATCTTGTGATCTTTCAGTCATTAGCATGGTTGGACTTTTGAGAAAGCCTTGAGCTTCATTGTACACTCATATCAGTATTTTGGCTAAGGAATTGAGACCAGGGTTTGCAGTACTCTTTGGGATCCCTATGGAATTTGTTTTGGTACAGTGTTTTCTTATGTTTTTTTGAATTTATTCATATGTTATGTATATCATTTCTCTCTTATTTCTTCTCAGCTAAATCAAACAAGAGTGTAAGTAGAATACATTGAAATTGTAGTGCTCTACTTGAAGTTTGCTTCAGTTTATTGATGTTTTCAACTGTTTGGAGAGGATCCATGGCTTCTCTTGCCCTATTCAACTCCTCCTTTAGCTAATCTATCCATCTTATCTGATTTAGAGTGTCAAATTCAATTGCCTACCTTGCCCCAACAAGATCCCTGCAAGACTGAGCCTCATTCCCTGCACCCAAGATCTACCTTTCCCTTAGAGCCCACAAAATCATCATTTTATTCAATCAAACTCCTTTGTACATATACCTAGCCTAAGATCAGTAGCTATATCAGTCAATCTCAAGCCCTTAGTGATCATAATTTGCTGAGATTGACTCGGAGAGAGCCCTCTCCTGTCCTGGTAGGGCTAGCTACCAAGCTAAGTGTGCTTTGATGTTGGCCCTGGATCCTACCTTTTCAGCCTGAGGTAAATCTAGGCTCTAACACTACCAAATTTCCTCATAAAGATAAATGTGAAAAAGGGAAGGAATATGCAAAATGGAATAGAAAATAATTTGTAAATAAAAGAAGTTACTATACTCATGAAGATAGTGATGGTTTATCAAATAGAGATGAAGATGAAAATAGTAATGACTATAAGCTTCTAATGCCTTATGATGATGATAATTTTTGGGATGCTTTAGAAGAAGACGACCTTCATGAAGAAATTTCTAAACTCAAAATATATTTATAAGAAAATAATATGTCTATAGATACCTTGACATACCAACTTGCTGAAAAAGAAAAACACAACGAAAAACTAGAATGTGAAATTGTGGAAGAAAGGATCTTGAGAAAACAAAATCCCTCAATCTTAGATTTGCTAAAGGATCAGAAACCTTATTTGAAATTATTAAAGTGCAGTGTTCTCCTCTAATAAATACAGGTCTTGGATATACTGAAGAAGCATCTCAATCACAAAAGTCGTCAACCTCCACCAAAAGCTATCTTGATGCGGCAAACACTAGTGAACAGTATGACAATCATCAGCAAAGGCATAAAGCAGATCACCATGTAAATTAGACTCAATTTATTCAAAGGATGAATAGAAGCCACAACCAATCTTAGGTAAATCATAATCAATTTTCTCCAAAGATGAATATCAATAGAAACTACAATTACCAGGTCAATAGATTCTATGATTGCAAGAACTTAATGTAATGGGCAATGTTTTTCATGTCATAATTTTGGACACAAAGCTGCTCAATGTGTTGCTTACAAAACCATCATGACTAGAGAAGCACGAAATAAAAGGAATGTAGAAGGGGAGGCCGTGATCAAAGGTATAAGAGCTCTAAACAACTTATACATACTCAAGGGAGGACAACAACAGTGTTATCTAAGCACAAATTATGAAAAGTGGTTGTGGCATAGAAAATTGTAACATCTAAACTTTTCTCAAATAAGAAAAGACTGCAGATTCAAGGTTGTTCGTGATCTTCCAAATATCAGCATCCCTGGAAATACAATATGCAAACCATGTCAATTCGGTAAGCAAACCAGAGCTCACTTCATTGAAAAAGAAGGGTCAGTTAGTAAGCCTCTTGAACTTGTTCATGCTGATTTATGTGGACCATCAAGGAAAATGTCACCTCGTGGAGAAGAATATTTTATTTTATTCATTGATGATTTTTCCAAAATGTGTTGAATAGGTCTGCTAAAGCATAAAGATGAAGAATTTGAAAAGTTCCAAGCCTTCAAATTTTTGGTTGAAAATGAATTAGATCGAAAAATCAAATGCCTCAGATCTGATCGAGGAGGGGAATTACCTCGGATGAATTCTTTGACTTTTGTGAACAACATGGAATAAAAAGGAAATTCTCCACCACAAGGACTCCTAAAAAAAATGGAGTGGTAGAAAGAATGAACAAAACTGTTCAACAAATGGCTTGAGCTATGCTAGATGAATATGGAACTCCTGCAACCTTGTGGGGTGAACCTGCATTCGTTGTCATAACTATTCTCAACCAAGCAAATGTTCGGGTAAATAGCACTCAAACTCTACATGAACTTTGGTATGGTAAGACTCCTACTGTAAAATACTTTAAAGTTTTTGGAAGCAAATGTTATATCAAAAGGATTGATGAAAACCTTGGTAAGTTTGAGCCTAGAGTGGATGAAGGTATTCTTCTTGGTTACTCTTCCCGAAGTAAAGGATATAAATGTTATAATAAAAGAATTGGGAAAATTGTTGAAAGTATTGATGTTGTAGTTGATGAAGCATGCAAAAATCCAAAACAAACAAAAACAAAAGATTATGACAATTAAGAATATGGGGAGTATTTTCCCACATCAAATCACGATGATATTGAAGAAGAAACCAATGAAGCACTAGAAGAAGAGATAACGGTAGAAGAAAAGACTCCATCCAGGTATGTTCAGAAAAATCATCTAGAAACTCAAATTTTAGGGGAAAAAGAGGTAGGTGTACAGACAAGAAGAACTATTACAGAATCCTCAAGCTATCTAGTCCTCCACCGAACCTTAAAATTTAAATGAAGCATGCAAAGATGAATGTTGGGTCAAGGCCATGAATGAAGAACTTGAGAAAACTGAAAAGAATAATACTTGGGAATTAGTTCCTAGACCTCATGATAAAAATATTATAGGAACTAAATGGATATTCAAAAACAAGCTGAATGAAAATGGAGAAGTCATTAGAAACAAGGCCAAACTTGTTTGTAAAGGGTATGCTAAACAAGAAGGTATAGATTTTGAAGAAACTTTTGCACCTGTTCCTAGACTTGAAGCCATAAGGATGTTTCTTGGTCTTTCTAGCTTTCAGAAATTCAAAGTATATCAAATGGATGTAAAATCTACTTTCCTTAATGGAGATTTAGAAGAAGAAGTTTATATTGAACAACAAGAAGGATTCATTCTTGGAAATGATGCAAAACTTGTATGCAGATTCAAAAAGACTCTCTATGGTCTGACATAGGCTCCAAGGGCCTAGTATTATCGTCTTGACAAATATCTACATCAACAAGGTTTTTCAAAAGGTTCAGAAGATAGCAATCTATATACAAAGATTGACACTGAAAAATTTCTAATTATTGTTGTTTATGTTGATGATATCATTTTTCGTAGCAATGAAGAATCCATGAGTCAGAATTTTGCTTCAGTAATGCAACAAGAATTTGAAATGTCCTTGCTTGGTGAACTTACCTATTTTCTTGGTCTACAAGTTCAACAGAATAAAGATGGTATTTTTCTTTCACAAACCAAATATCTCAAACAGACCTTGAAAAGGTATGGCATGGAATATTCTTAGCTCAAACGATGAATCGGCAATAGTACATCAACCAACTTACAGATCCATGATTGGCAGTCTACTTTATCTAATAGGTACCCAACCTGACATCATGCATGCAGTAGGAATATGTTGGGTAGTGGATCCTCCACGTAACAGTTTTGGGGCTTAAAGCCTACAATTTTGGGTACTAATATTGTAAAAGTTCTGCGAAGTGTGCGGAATGCGAATTGTAATGGGTCAAGTCAAAGGGTTGTCTGCCCAAAAATAATGTAAAATAATAGAATGTGAGTCAACCTACCCATGTTCGACGGACCATGAGAATGTATAAATAGAGCGAGGCTCTAAGGGTAGAAGGTAGCTTTTGGGTGAAGATCTGATGTGTATGGGTTTGTAAAAGCAAGATTTCTCTGAGTCTGTAAATCCGAGTCAGGTTTGGTAGTAGTAAGAGTAGGCTCTACAGCTGTGTGCACAGAGGCCAGGTAGAGTCCGCAGCTATGTGCGTGGGTCCCTACAACTGAGTGCAGGGTGGAATTGGATTGTACTGAACAGAAGATCAATAAAGATAAGTGTTTTTGAATTATTGTGCATCTGATCGTAGATCTATATGTTTACTCGTATGTTATGGTTTTATGCATGTCTTTAAGATTCATGGTTGCGCGCGCTGGTTATAACTGTTGAATGTTTGATTTTAAGACCTTAAGAATTAGATGAGATCTATAATAAACATAATAATAATAAGGAATCTAGGAAGAGCCTCGTCATAGATCTACACGAGGGCCAGACAACTGTGTAGAGTAGTGTGAGTGTGTAGATCAGTTCGCGACCCCTCCAAACCTCATCAAGACATCCTTAAGGTGCAGAAACCTGGTTCCAGCACCCTCCCATAGTACCTTGGGTGAGACCTCAGTCCGCACTCCACAGATTGTTGCCAAAAGGGCCGACAGTGCGAGATTTGCTTGGCTAGAACACTTCTGAACCTGGGTCAGGCCCCAATAAGCCAATAGAATAGTTGGAAGATTTCAAGAAAATCCAAAGGAATCACACCTTCAGACAGTCAAAAGAATTTTCAAATATCTTCAAGGAACACAGACTTTGGTTTATGGTATCCTAGAGATACGGATCTCACTCTTCATACAAATATAGATGCAGATTGGGCAAGAAGTGTTGATGACAGAAAAAAGCACTAGTGGTGGTGCATTCTATATGGGTTCCAGGTTAGTGTCTTAGTTCAGCAAGAAACAAAATTCAATTGCTCTATCTACAGCTGAAGCAGAATATGTGGTTGCTACATCTTGTTGCACACAACTACTTTGGATGGTGAAAACCTTGCAAGACATTCAGATCACATGCACTCCACCCATCTCCATTCTATGTGATAATACAAGTGTCATCAATATTTCAAAGAATCTGGTCATGCACTCCAAGACCAAGCACATACCCATCAAATACCATTTTCTATGTGAACAAGTGCTTGAACAAAAGGTCAAATTGGAGTATGTTCCCTCCAAATAATAGGTTGTTGATATATTCACTAAACCACTGCCTAGAGAGACATTTGAATATCTTAGACAAAAGCTGGGAGTAGTTGTTGCATCATCTTGCTGTTAAATCCAATTTTTTTTAGAAAAGGCTATTATACACATGTTTCATGAAGTGGATTCGCGTACACACGTGTGTTTCTATGGGTAAAGGAGCGTATATGTGTTTCAGACAAGAAAAAAAGTGGGGCAGGATCTGAAATGGGTGCTCTGACTGATATTGATGATTAATGTCTACAATGCACAGGTAGCACAAGGTCAGGGGGAGCATTAGCCTTCACGTACATTCAATATTGTTGGCATTATGGTTGTTGAGTCCAGCTATGGATTCAGATATTTATACCATTTGTTACTCAAGTCATGTAAAAGTCTAAGAAGTTATATGATTCCTCTTGGACAAATGATGTAATTCGTATCCCCACTTTACATGGGATAGATGATGTAATATTTCTTGTTTCTGTAATGTATAAACAATTGGTATATCCTAACTTGGTTGGGTGGATGACACAAATTTGGTATATCCCCACTCGGTTGGGAGATGGATGTATGTATGAGCCATTGGTGATAGGAAGGTCATCCTCACATAGTTGAGTTATAGAGTCGTGTTATTCTTTGAGACTCTGCTTGTACTCAAGAAGAGCATGGACAGTTTCATTACATCTCAAGGAAGCTCAATCAGAGATTTCAGCATGTACTCAGGGGGAGCATGACGAGCATAATGTATATCAAAGAGATAAATTATCTTGCTTCACCCTTTTCCCTTGATGTTAATGGGGGAGAGCGACTTGGTGTTTTTGTTGCCATCAAGTCCAAAGGGGGGGATATTTTGCATTATGATATAGGTGTTGTCCTTGATGGCAACTCACTCAAATGAGCAAAGAATTATAGATTAGACTACAAAGAATGAAGAAAGAGAGGTATACACAAGTTCACCTTGACCAAGCTATGTATACACGCAAGTTCCCTGAACACAAGTAGCATATATGGACGCACGCACTTTCACGAAAGGAAAAGTGCGTATATGTTGGAAAACTAAGTTTTTGGTCCAAGGTATTTGGTCCAAGGTATTTTGATCCATGGTATTGGTCCAAGGTATTTAGTCCGAGGTATTCACCCTAGGTATTTGGTCCAAGGTATTGGTCCTAAGTGGTTTTGATCCATGATATTAAGAAAGGCCTAAAACTATATAAGTAGGAGAAGATCAATAAGCCAAGGTGTGCAAGTATCGAATATCTGATGAAGTGTGAGATCTAGTATGTAGGTTATTGGCTTATGGTGCTTTGTTTGATCTGAACCAAGGATGAACCTTAGCGGTTGATGAGGGATAAGATCTGATGATGGATCGGGATCTTAAGGCTTGAAATGAATTATCATTATATGGTTTGATATTGTATAGTATAGATGTGAATACTGACACATATGTTATTCTGTAAATGTTATGATCTAGGTATAACTGAAGTCTGGAATAGCTGAAAAATTATGAATTAATATTTACAGATGTGTACACTGGTTGGCTTTGATAAAAGTGCGTATACATGTTGGTTTGACACAGGGAAGTACCGTATAACTTATTAAGTATGTTTCAGTTGTTTCTCTTTGTTGTTGCAGAGTTCTGGGTTCTTCTTTGGGTTCAGGTGACTGTATTCTGGTGACAGTGTTTTGAATGATCAAATTTAGGTTATGATGATTGAGTTTCAGTGATTGGTTGATGCAGATGTATTTGATGATTGTATTGCAGTTATGATGTTGTTGATGGGTCCAGTATGAAAATTGAATGAAACGTGGCCTTCAGATTGTGGTGTTGTGTTCCAAGAGTATCCAGTCTAAAAATTCATGAAACGTGGTCCCTGGAGGAAGAAAGAAGGTCGTAACCTTCTGTAGGTCGGCACCTATGTATTAGTAAACATATTGGCTAGTACAAAAGCTAGGGGGTTCTAGCTCCCTTCTATTAGAAGTTGGAGAATGAGAGCAGGTTGCAACCTTCTCCAGGTGGGTGCCTACGTACTAGTATAAGTCTGCACCAGTACAAGATTATAAACAGATTTTATTATTATTCAAAGAAGATAGAGACAACAACAGCAGGTGGTTTTTGCCCACATTGGGTTTCCACCTTATATCTTGGTGTTCATGTGCGTTGCTTATGTGTGATGCTTTATTCTGCTTTTACTGCATTGTCTAATAAATCTCTGATACACTGGTTAAAGTGCAATACATGATAAACTGCCTAAATCAAAAGTTCTCTGCATATACGCTGGTTTCTTTAAGTAAAATTGCGTGTACACGCTAGCTGACTTAGCTGAAGTAGCGTATATAAATATGTTTGAGAAATTAAATTAGATTCACAATTCCTAGGACTAATAAAGACTCCATCCTCTCTAATGAGACTAGACAGAAAATTAAATCCCCAAGAAGTGATAATGGAGGAGAGTATGTGTCTAATGCCTTCAAATAATTATGTGCCAAGGAAGGTATTAGAAAAGAATTGACTGCACCTCATAACCCACAACAAAATGGGGTGGTAGAGAGGAAAAATAAAATCATTGTAGGGGTTGCAAGAGCGATTTGCATGATCAATGACTGCCACTATACCTGTGGGCAAAAGCAAACAATATAGTTGTTTATTTGTAGAATAGGAGCCCTCACAAAAATCTTGGAATGATCACACCTGAAGAGTCATTCTCTAGAAGGAAGCCAAATGTCTCCCACTTTCACATTTTTGGATCCATGGTCTATTGTCATGTCTCCAAAGCCAACAGGAAAAAGTTGGAGCCTACTATAAGGAGGGGGATCTTTGTAGGATACACACAAACACCTCATATTTACTGGGTGTGTATTCCTTCACTCATTATGACTATGATGAGGAGAGATGTCAGGTTTGATGAGGAGAAGGCCATGAGAAGCTCTCTAGAGTGAGAGTTGAGCATTCCACTAGAAGAGGAGCTTCTAGCTCCAAAGGAGGAGCCTCGGTTAGATCGTGGCAAGATGTTGTGGAGAAGCCACATGTGAAGGAGTAGAGAGCAGGCTGAGTGGAGGCATCCACTCACACGGATCCTTTCAAAGAAGGGAGGAAAAGATCCAAGGAGGCAAACAAATTGGTGCGAGATGATCAGGAGTATGTTGGAGCTCCTAGCTCCTTGTGTAGACAAAGGATATCACTAGACATGTATACCGGATATATGGCACACATGACATAACTGATTTATTTTTAGCCTTCTTCATTTGAGTAAGTAGTTTCCCAATAGGTGTGGGAAGATGCCATGGTGGAGGAGTATGACTCCATCATGAAGAATGATCCTTGGGACGTTGTGCCTGGACCTTAGAGTAAATTTGTTATTTTCTCCATGTGGGTGTATAACTTGAAACATGTAGTTTATGGTAGTGTTGAGAAGTACAAGGCCATATTTGTGGCCAAAGGCTTCTCATAGGTGGAGGGATTTGATTATGAGGAGGCATTTTCCCTTGTGGCAACATACTTATCTATTGGGATCATACTTGCATTAGCGGCATAGTTTGGGTGGAGGATCCACCAAATGGATGTTAAGACTACCTTCCTCAATGGAGTGGTTGAGGAAGAGATCTACATTAATCAACCTAATGGATTAAAGACTATTTGGCATGGAGACACATGTGATTAAACTTAGGAGAGCCCTTTATTGTCTAAAGTAGGAACCTCGTGCTTGGTACACTCGCATAGATTCCTATCTCAGTGGATTGGGCTTCACTAAGAGTGAAGTAGATGCCAATATCTACTACATTTTGGTAGATGGTATTCTGATCATCTAAGTCCTATATGTAGATGATTTGATGCTAACAGGAGATTATAGGTTGATCCAGTCTTGTAAGGAGGACCTTGCAAGAGAGTTCGAGATGAAGGATATGGTTTTGATGCACTACTTTCTTGCTTTGGAGGTGTGGTAGAGAGATAGAGAGGTATTTGTTGGACAAGGGAAGTACACCTCTGAGATCCTTCAGAGATTCCATATACAGGATTGTAATTCGATGGACACACCTCTAACTATTAATTGGAGGAAAGAGGATGCTTCTAAAGGAGAGGCAGTAGATGGCACTATATATATATATATATTTGGTGGGTTCATTTATGTACTTGGTGAACACAAAGCCCGATATGTATTTCGCAATTAATCAAAATAGTCATTTTATGGTAGAGCCTACCAATATTCACTAGAAAGCATCAAAACATGTTCTCAAATACCTTAGAGGTGTGAAAATTTGGAAACCCGAATCCTATTGTAGCAACTAGAAATTATTCACCTAATTGTTATTTTAATTAGCAATTTATTTATTGTTTCCTATAGAAAATACTGAATAACTCACATTGTAACCTACTCAGATAAAACTACAGAATAATAAATGCTAGAAGAAATGATAGCACACACACATAAATTTACACTACTTTTTTTACCAATGTCCCTGAAAAATCCCACTTGGGAAAACTGATGCAACAACTGAGGGTTTTATTATTATGCAACAGTGAAATAATTTGAGTACAACTAGGTGTTGAAAATGGAAATCCTATAGAGAAAAACTAGCAAAAAATTTGGAGAGGAATTTTCCTCACCCCACAAGGAATTTCGCGGCACCACTTCACTTCGAAATTTCGGACTTCTGAGGCACTGTTTCATCCTCTTGTTTAGATGGTTGGATGTCTTGCTTTTTGCTGGATTCTAATGAAGTTGTTATGCCTTCTGCTGACTAGAAAGGCGCATCTTCGGCACTTTGGGACTCCTTCCTGACCTCTAAAGCTCAAAACATCAATCTTCCTCAGCAAATCAAATTTTCCTCTAGAGGCTATTGTGTAACTCTACTTCAGCCTCTCTGTGGCTCCTCTACCTCTCTACAAATGCACTCACCAAATTTGGAATCCTTCCTCCAACTTAACTATCTCTACCCCTCTCTCACTTCTTTGATCTCACTACCTCTCTCTCTGGAAACTGATTGTTGCCACTCTAGAAATCAATTTGCTTAAGATAGCGAACTCCTAAAGTGATTTCTCCAAGCCCCATCAACTTATTCTTATAATCCTCTATTGGGACTTCAACAACCAAGATTAGATCTTAATTAATGGCTAGGATTAACTTGAAGTCGATCCATGTGATTTTCTAGAACATTCACACCATAACTTAATTAATTTTTATTAATTAGTCATATTCCCTAAGTTTAGACTTAGGAAATATTTAAAAACGGACTAATAATCTAATTAAGTCATTTCTAGGTGCAATTTTGAGAAACGATTTCTGGGTTTTGGAGATATCATGCATTCTATCCTCCCCCAAAAATTCCAAGGCTATAACACATACGATGCTAAAAAAACTAACACTCCCTCTTAGTGAGGAATGTGTTATGGAATTTTTGCCTCTTGTAGCAACACCCTATCTTTGCATCATCTTTTATCATGTTGTTGATGTCTAGCTACTACTACCCACGAACTATTGTGCAACTCTACTATATGTTTCATCTGTGTTGTTGTTGACCCTACTGAACTATTTCCAACATTGCATCTGCACTGAAAATCCCTCTTCATCTATTTTTGTTGTAACTACAACGTCTCCAACTAAAAAGCATCCTAAATACTATATCAATTGTGATCAGTATGATGCATGTTTCACCCAAGTATCTAACTCTTGCTAGTATCTTCATTGTCACTAAGGAATCTACGTTTCTTATAACTATGCATTGTGCCACCTGCACTACTACCAACTCTACACTACGCTCCCCAGCATCTGACTGCAATTAGACTCTACATCTATCACTCTAGGATCTGACTGCATCTACTCCCACTAGTCCATCCTTCTACTGAAATATTATGGGCTCCCATAGCAAGGTAATGATTCAATAGGTGTACCTCTTCAAGGATCCTGATCATCTGTAGCACTTTGGGGATACAACACCAAATCACCCCATTTCACTCCTGGGGGTGTGTCAGTAAACATAGTGAAGTCTTCCTCCAGCCTAGAGGATATCTTATCAATCACTATTGAAGTTGCTTGTTGGTCCTACTTCTTCTCATTGTCCTTCTTCCTAAGATGACATTGGGTACTGTAGTGACCAAGATCACCACACCTGAAGCACTTGACCTTTGACAGGTCCTTCTTCTTCTTTTGTAGCTCCCCCTATCCCTCACTGGGACCCTTCTATCTAAGGGCCACATTCTCCTCCACCTTCACTTGCTTTGATTCGCTGTTGTTGCCATGGATGGATCTCTTCATTAAGCCTCGTCTCAACTCCTCCTGCTGCAAATCATCCCACATCATGTCCCACCTTGGCAAGCTGTCTCTGCCCAAGATAATTTGGAAAAATCCCTGCCACTCCTCTGAGATGCTATTGAGTGCCAATCGCACTAGCTTTATGGGTTGAGGTGCTACCCAAACAGCTACAAGTTGGCCTTGGATCCCCTAAATCCTAGTACGAAATGGATCTATGCATTCCCCTTTCTGCATCCTAGTGCATCTCAACTTATCCTCTAAGTACATATTTCACTGCTAGGAAGTTCCCTAGTACAATGTGGAAAGTGTATCCCATGTCTCTTTGGATATTCCCTTGGTCGTTATGTGTGATGCAATGTGATCTTGAACACCATCAAGGATCAACCTCTTTGCCTGTGCCATATCCTTTCTATACTCCTTCAGTTGATCTACATCTATGGGGATAGCTACCACTGCATATATGAAAGGATTAAAGCCATATTCATCCACAAATAAGGACATCCTTGCCTTCAAAATGACATAGTTGGAAGCACAATCCAACTTGCCCTGATCTAAAAATCCAACAGTGTCCATCTCAAACAATGTCGAAAATTTCTTCGTCCCTTTTGCTCAGCTATTGCTAGGTTAGTCGCACTCCCTTTTGGAGTGACAAAATCTTCTCACAACCACTATTGATCTTCAAGGGAAATTAAACCTCTTAAGACTAAAAATTCCCTAAGGAAAAATTTTCTCTCAGCGTGTGCTCTTCTTCCACCTGACGTTAGCTCTGCTCTAGAAAAATGCTGCAAAACTACTACGTCGAGCTAGAGATTTTCTCTACAAGAATACTTAGCTTCTCCCTCTACCTCTGGAATTCCTCAATCTTGAGAGATCAAATTTTTCTGTCCATTTCTCAGAAAAATTGAACCTCCTTAAGAAACTCGGCCTCTTGGAAAGTTACGGTGCTGCCCTCTAGGGTTTCAATCTACTGCCCACATTGGATAGCGAAAATTCTTCTTCCTTAGCTACTAAGCTCTCTATATGATCATTGTGCTTTGATACCATGTGAAAATTCAAAAACCCAAATCCTATTGCAACAACTAGAAATTATTCACCTAATTGTTATTTTAATTAACAATTTATTTATTGTTTCCTACAACAAATACTAAATAACTCACACTGCAACCTACACAAATAAAACTACGAAAGAATAAACGCTGGAAGAAATGCTAGGACACACACATAAATTTACACAGTTATTTTTGGACCAATGTCCCTGGAAAAACCCAACTTGGGAAAACTGGTGCAACAACTGAGGGTTTTATTATTATGCAGTAGTGAAATAATATAGGTACAATTTGATGTCGAAATTCGCAATCCTACAAAGGAAAACTTGCAAAAAATCATGAGAGAATATTCAGTTATCTGAAGTGTAGCAGTTATATGCAAGCATGCATTAACTAACTGAACTCACAATTAATTTAAACAAATTGCTTAAATCAATCTAACTGGACTTGACTCAGTTAACTGAGCCAACTAATTACAACTCAAATTAGAACTCATCCTTATCTCTTTAACTGATGGATAAATTCCTCAATTAATAGAGAAACTGCTGCATGTCCTCACATAGACTTCATGTTTGATTTTTCACAACTAATTAACTGATGGTGAGTTAATTTATTTATTTTCAAACAACTGTTAAGTTCAAGTTCGAATTTTACTTCCTATTTTAGTCTAAGGACTGACTAAAATTGGAATCCATCCTGAACTGCTAAAAATAGCAATTCTATTTTTAGCACTTCTATTTTTCATTCCTTGTTGCCCAATCCAGCACTGGTAGACAAACTACTATTTATAGCAATGCTATTTTTAGCACTTCTATTTTTAGCATTTCTTGTTGCCATTTTCAGCATTAGTCATATTCCCTAAGTTTAGACTTAGGAAATATTTAAAAACTAACTAATAATCTAATTAAGTCATTTCTAGGCGGAATTTCCATAAATGATTTCTCGGTTTTGGAGATCTCATGCATTCTATCCTCTCCACAAAATTTCAAGGCTAGAACACATCTGATGCTACAACAACTAACAAGAGGCATAGTAAATTTCGTTTTATGATACAGGAAAACAGATGGGGTGAAGCTCCAAGACTTCATAAATGTAGATTGGGGGGATTCCATTAGACATGAAGAACACATCAAGAGTTATCTTTAGTGTTGTATCAGTAGTAGTTTCTTGGTACAGTAGGAAACATAGATATATAGCACTCAGCTTAGTAGAGGTTGGGTATATTGTTGTTATTCAAGTAGCAGGTGAGGTTATTTGGATGAGGAAGATCCTAGTTGGTCTCGTAAGTCAAGGGATGGAGCCTACTTTCATCTACTGTGAAAATCAGAGTTGTAAAAAACTCTCTAAAAATCCATTGTTTCATGATAGATCCAAGCATATAAACATCAGATACCATCACCTAAGAGACTATGTGCAGAGGAACTGCATCACTACCTGATGGAACTCTTTTCCTTTCAATCTAGAGTTTGATAGTGAACATATTTCGGTTTTAGATGGAATTAGGGTCCTTCATGGTTAATCCTTCAAAAATGGCCTGTGGATTTTGATTTATTAAGGGCCATGGTCTTCATCCAGCAGGAGTAGGCTATCCTTCTGGATCCTCCATTGGTATTTGGGAATGGGACTTTTTTTGGTAGCTATTATGAACAATATTAGGAGATTCATACGTTTGGGGTTGAACTGGGAATTAAAAGCTAATAGACATTGGGAATAGGTGCAAGTTGAAGTTGAGGAGATGCTCCAAGGAATGAGATAAATACTAGGTATGTCTTATCATGTATCGATTTTGGTATGTTTTTTTCCACTTCTCCTTTAAATTTTGGTTCCATTTTTCCCAATCGTCAGAAGATGAAAGAAGCTAAGTAGTGTTTTCCCCCTCACCAAAGCTCGATTAGTTGGCTCCATCTCCTTGACTATGTAGCCTTCAAGTGAAAATCTCTACACATATTTCCTAGAGGTATCTTTCCTACATAAATAGTTTTGATAGTAACTTTGGCACAATGGAGGAGGAGCCTAATCCTTCTCCCTTGGCTACAAAGGGTGGCCCTTCCCCAATGGGATATGCCTTAAGGCTAAGAATTAAAATCAAGGATGATTCTCCGAAAGAGGGTTTGGCCCTTAACCTTATCCAATACAATCTAATTGACAATAAATCCCATTTATTGAAGGCTCAATAGAAGGAAATTTAGGACATCAAAAGAGAATCATTCCACCATTTTTAGGGCCCTTTGACTAGGTAAATCCCTTAACAAGCCTCTTTCATGTTAGTGTTATCTTTCATTTCCAAAGGTGTAGGAGGTGCTCATAAGCAGTTAGCCCTTAAAAGGGTCACCATGAGCCACAAGTTGAACATAATATTAATCCAGGAAAAAATGGTGGATAGTAATAGAGCCATAGATGTTATGAAGCTATGGTTAAAAAATTGGTTTGTTCATACTTTGGATGTATATGGTTGTAAGTTGTATTGCTTTCAGGTTGGAGTCTTTCCTTTCAAAGCTATATTTATGTCTTTACTCAATTTTGTAATTTTATTCAAGTTGGAAGCTAAACAATTAGGCTTCTTTCATACCATGTCAAATATTTGTGGCTTGTACTCAAATGGTTCAATAGTGCACTTGTTTAAGGACAAGGCAGAGTAGGGTGTCTTTCATTTCAAATCTCTCTATAAGGAACTAGAAGCTTTTCCGACCTAGTAAATTATGAATGTGATTTCTAAATCCCCTCCAGCCTTCTCTAAGGATGTGAATCATTTTTTGGAAGAAGTTTTACAGACATAATTTTAAGTTTCTTAGCTTAGCCCTACTCTAGACGATCTCACTATAACACACCTAGCTCCCTTAATGACTTACATAGGTTACGAGGTACCCAAATTTTTCTTTTTCCTTTTACTAGCTTGACAATAAGCTTTGTTGCCACTTTGTCACATACCCCTGTCAAATTTATCCTAACCACACTTGAAAAAACATGATTTTCATCTCTCATTCATTTTGTCAAACACTTCACATGTAAACCTTTTTTCAAATACTTTGTATGGAACAAAACGACTAGTGTTTTTCTTATATACGTTTTGTCAAACATTTTGTATGAAATGAACTAGGGGATCAAAAATATGCTCAAAAATAAAAGTTCTTATAATTAACCAAAACTAGCACCAAATCGTAGATCTCATCGTTATGATTCCAACGATGCTTGAATCGCCTCAATCCGACACCGTATGTGAAAGTTATCACGTTCTGAAGCTTTTGGTAAACAACTAAAAAGTCAACTTGTAGGGTTGACTAGGTTGCTGACTGGGTAGGTTGTATAGTGACATGGTGCTGATGTCAGTAGGCTGACTGGGTAGTATGGATGACAAATAGACCATTCTCATGTTGACACATGGCATGGTTTTAGAGGTCAGGTTGGCAGATTTTTATTGGTTATTGTGTTTTGGTTGGACCAATCAGGAGGTGCCACATAGCCCAATGGGAAGGCACCAAATGGCCCTCGAGAATCATGAAAAAATTTGTTAAGGGTCCAATCAACCCAGTAGGGTTCAACCCCAAGACCTCTATTGATCCAACCAACAACTCACTATTACACCACACGATGGTTCTTAACATATTATGGCTGACAGTTTTATTTAATGTAAAATCATTGGCGGTTTTGGGTAGGGGGGTCGGCTTGGCAGACTCACCTGACCAGACCTGGCCCCAAGTCATATTACATTATACATGACAATAACATATAGATGAAGGCAAAGTGGTGGGCAATTAGCCTAGCCCCTGGTCCCAAAAAACACCAAATAACTGATGACATTTTATTCGTAGGGGTGGGCATGTGGCACCCTGCCTGCTCCCCACCCACAGCCACATGACCATTATGCCACCAATTTTCAGGGCTAATGGGGCGTGTGGCCTCTTCCCTATGCTCCCTTTCCACATGGGTGAAAATACAACTGTTAAAAGGGGCATAAGTTAGGGCGTAGGGGCCAAACTAAGTGTCCAATAAATTGCACCATTTTTGGCGAAATTTTTGTCGCTCCTGTGCCAAATTGTTGCCTAGTGGTTTTTCCAAAAGGATATTTGGTTCCTGTTTTCCCAATTTGGTCATTTTGCATAACAAATAGTAGAGAAATGGAGAAGGAGGCCTAACTTACCCATTTTTCATATTTTTGAGCTCAAGAAGAGCCTGCACAGGTGTTTTTCGGTATTTTGGACATAAGGGAAGCATTATTTTTGTGGTTTGAGCATTGTATGTTGATATAATTGAAATTTTGAGCATATAATTCAAAGGTCCAACATTGGAAGCTGGATCCGGAGATGTAGCTCAGGAGGGGTGAACTTCGTCATCAGATTGTTGCTTTGTGATGCTGCATGCTGTCTATTTTTCTCTAGTTAAATCTGCATAGCTTAACTAAAATTTCTAAGTTTATGTGCTTTCACAGTTTCGATCATTTCCTACAACACATAAAATTGATCCATAAACTTCCATGGATATTCCGCTAGATAGTTCGTCACAACATATCTTATAATAGTATATTAAAATACTCAAATTTTACACTATTGCGGTTTTATTTATTTTCTAGATCTGTAGATTTTACTATAATTAGTGCATGCGTGCGAATGGAAATTATGCATAAAATTAGAGAACGATAAATTAATCTCACACACACATAGGACACAATATATTCTCTTTGGGAAACCCTTTCGGGGGAAAACCCAACAAGAAGAGGAGGTCGCTCCGCTCTCTTTCTCTATCTAGAAATATGGTTGCATGTACAAATAAGTATTGATTGTGGCCCATGGGATGCTACAGTGCACAAATCCTCTATGTGTTCTCTACCTCCTATCTCTCATGGCTATCTTTGCTCAGCTGTGGAATAAAATTCTCTCGAAAGAATGGAATGCATCTTCCTCCTAGTGGCCCATTATAATGCAACCCAATAGCCTACTAGTGGTTAAGTTTGACTACATCAAATATTAACTAGAGTTATAAAATATAATATCCTAGAGTCTTTTACATCACAAACAGGTGGCTAGCCCCTTTTCCATGAAAAATGGGGGCTGATGCGACAACCTATCAAACTATAGGTGTGAAAACGAGAAGTTCAACTTCTGAGTGGCATAACTTTTGCATACTAACTCTGATTGACGTGTTCCTTGCAACGTTGGAAAGGTATATGTGTGTAGAATAGCATGAGCAATTGCTAGGCTAAATCAGTAAAGTTTTACCCCAAAAAAATGTAGTTTGATGCCTCAAAATTCTCCCAGAAGTTTTCAAATCTCATTTTTCCAAATTGGGTCCCACTGGTAAAAATGGTCCTGTGAGCTTATTCCTCCACTTTTTCCACTACAAATGCATCAAGATGGATGAAAAACAATATAATGGTCTAATTCAAACCAAAACTAGCTTGCAAAATTTTTCGAGAAACCTTCAACTTTTAATTTCAAATCCATTTGGTATTAGAGCAAGGTTGTTTTGAAGGTTTGACTGTTTTTGCAGGTGTTTTTGAATGATTACAAGGACTAAGTTGAGAATATGAGAAGGAGTGCTTGAAGAACCAAACCCTCAAATCAGTTCAAAGAGGTCACAAACTCCAAGAAATACACTATTCATGGCACACAAAGAAGGATAGGAGTTGATGTCTAGGAATTAGAGAGCTTTTAGAAAGGCTTTCTATGATATGCCAGAGATGGTAAAAGTGTTGTACAATGAAAGGACAACAAGTTTGCAAGGACAGAGTTTGAACCATCCAAAAGGTAATGGTGATGATGGGAGTAAGCCTATATTCCCTCCACCTCCTCCTTCATCTCCATCTTCACCTTCATCCTCATCTCCTTCTTCACCTCATTCAACACCTAGACATGCTCCTCCTAGATCTCCAAAAGGACATGATAAGTCTCCTTTGCTTAAGCTTGATGTCAAGTTTGAGTTTCCTATGTACAATGGGAAAGTAAATGTTGAAAATTTGGATAATTGGGTTCGACAAATTGAAGTCTATTGTGGGATTTCAAAAGATTAAGGATCATGTTACCAAGATCTATCTTGCTTCTCTTAGTTTGGAAAGTGAAACCCTCATCTAGTGGGAGGCTAGAACTCAAGAAGATTTGAATAAAAGTGGTAAAATTATCTCTTCTTGGAATGATTTTATAGCTGCATTAAGAAGGTGATTTTATGCATTATCTTATATGCAAAAATCAATTATGGATTGGAAAAATTTTAGACAAGCTAAAGGTCAGAGTGTTCAAAGTTACACACGAGAATTTAGAAGATCTTTAATCTTGGGTGTTGATTTGTCTTCACAAGACACTCTCCTTAAATGCATAGGTGGGTTACATAGTTATTTGAAACATACTATACTTTGGTTTAGTCCCACCAATCTAGATGAAGTATTTGTTCTAGAAACTCATTTAGTAGAAACTCATTTAGAATCAAGAGGCAAGAATGTTTCTCGAGATACTAGCAAGAAACCATCCAAATCTAGAGACAAAGGAAAGGGGAAGTTTAAAGGAAAAGGAAAAAGGAATGCTACAGTCAAGAAACATGGAGAGAAACTTACATGTAAACATTGTTCAAAAGAAGTCCATGATGAAGACCATTTTTGGGAATTACATCTAGAAATGAGACCAAAGAAGTTCAACAACAAATGGAAACCAAACACTATTGCTACAACTCCACAAGATATAGGATTTGATTAAGGTGCTCAAACCAAAATCACAACCATGGGAATAAAAGATAAAGATTCTAATGCAAGTACTAGTTCTTCTAGAAAATCTATTGAATCTCAAAATGGTAAATAAATAATTGAGCTTTTCCATATCATGGTCATTACAAAACATACAAAAGTTGATACCTTGTTTGATAGTGGATCCAAGGTCAATCTTATTTCTGAAGCTATGGTCAAGAAACTTAATCTAGAAACTACACCTCATACTAAAACTTACCCTTTGGGTTGGGTATGTGATGATGAAAAATTGCAAGTGCTAAGAAAATGTAAACTTAAATTCGCCATCACTACAAATTTTATAGATGAGGTAGAGCTTGATGTTGTACCACTTGACATATGTGGAATTGTTTTAGGGAGTCCATACTTGTATGACCAAAAATCCATATTCTATCATCATGAGAACAAATACCATATTTTTAAAGATGGAGCTGAGTATATTGTTAGAGCACATCACAAGAAGATGAACTTATCTCTTGTAAGTGTTGGTAAGATGAAAAGGCTTGTAAATTCTAGTAAGAATTTTGTGTTGTTGATGGTTAAAACTAAAGATACTACAGAATCTGAAGCTTTCACGGGATGTGATTTAAAACTCAAGCATGAATTGGTTGAAGTTGTTAAGACTTATGACAAGATGTTTTAGGAACCTGATGGGTTGCCTCCTAAAAGAGGAATCCAACATGAAATTCATTTCCAACAAGATGCACCACTTCCAAATATTGGCATGTAAAGAATGTTAGTTTTGGAGAATGAAAAAATCAAGAAGAAAATTCAAGAGTTTCTTGACAAAGGGATCATCAGGCCTAGCACATCTCCATGTGGGTCTCCTATTGTCTTGGTTCCAAAGAAAGATGGTATATGGCGCATGTGTGTGGATTTTATAGCCTTGAACAAAATCACGATAAAGAATCGCTATCCTCTTCCTCACATTGATGATTTTCTAGATCAATTAAAGGATGTTGTTTACTTTACTAAGTTAGATTTGAGAAGAAGTTATCATCATATCAGGATTGTTGAAGGTGATAGTTGGAAAATTTATTTCAAGACAAATCAAGGTTTGTTTGAATGGTTAGTTATGTCGTTTGGGCTTTTCAAATCACCTAAAACATCCATGAGAGATGTGGAAGATGTGTTGAGACCATTCCTTGATGATTTTGTGATAGTCTACTTAGATGATATTTTGATTTTCGATAAGACTCATGAAGAGTGTGTCAAGCATGTGAAACAAGTTTTATATGTCATGAAAAAAAGAAGTTGTATTTGAATATTCCTAAGTGTGAATTTGGGAAAACCTTTTTGGTTTATTTTGGTCATATTGTAGGAGGGGGTGAATTGAATATTGATCCCTCAAAAGTTGATGTTATTGTGAATTGGCCTAAACCCAACAATGTAACAAAAGTTAGGAGCTTTTTGGGAGCATCCCAATATTGGAGAAAATTTATAGCTAACCTCTCACCCATTGCAGCACAATGACATGTTTTGACAAGTGTGAAATAGGTCTTTCAGTGGTGAGGAAAGCAACAGAAATCCTTTGAGACTTTGAAACAAAAAAAAATACAGCACTAGTTCTAGCACTTCCAGATCTTAAGCATCTATTTGAGATTCAAACCGATGCAAGTGATTATGCCATGGGATCAATTTTGATGCAACATGGTAAGAATATTTGTTATCATTCTGAAACCTTTACCAATGTAGTAATTAGTATCCAACTTATGATAAAGATTTGTATGCTTTGGTACAAAGCATGAAGAAATGGAAACACTATTTGATGGGTAAATAAACCATTAGCCATACTGACCATTAACCTTTGCAATAATTACAATCACAAACCAAGCTACAACAAGCGAGACATTTCAGGTGGATGGGATTCCTACAACAATTTGATTTGGTAATCAGGTACAAGAAAAGTATATACAACAAAGTTGTTGATATGTTATCAAGGCTTATTGTTAATGCATTTGTCATTATTAAGAGTAACTCAACTATGCTTGAAATTTATATTGAATAGTATGCTCAAGCTGACGATTTTAAAGATGTTTATGCAAATTTGATTCAAGGTTATTATTTTGAAGAGTTAGATTATCATGTTCATAGCAAGTTGTTGTATCATCTTGGCAAGTTATGCGTTCCACATGGTGAAAGATTCAATGTCATAAGGGAAGCACATACTTCTCTTATTGTTGGTCACTTTGGTGTAGGCAAAACAGTTGCACAAATTCATAGGTATTGTTATTGTCCTCGCATGAATGAAATTATTTCAAGATATGTAAAGGGATGTTCCATGTGTGCTACTAGCAATCCTGGCAATAGGAAATTGGGTTTCTACACTCCACTTCCTATTCCTTCTCATCCTTGGGAAAGTATTTCTATGGATTTTGTAGGGGGACTACCAATGTATAGGAAAGGTCATGATTATTTATATGTTTTATGATCGTTTAAGAAAAATATGTGTGTTGATGCCATGTAAGAAATAGGTTATAGTTGAACAAACTACAAAGATGTTCTTCCAAAATATATGGGTTCACTTTGGGTTGCCCACTTCTATTATTTCTGATCGAGATTCTCGATTTGGCGGGAATTTTTGGTCAATTTTATGGGAACTCATGGACACAAAGTTGAAGAAGAGCATCACATTTCATCCACAAACTAATTTCCAAACAAAAGTGGTAAATAGAACAATAGAGAATCTCCTTCGAGGGTATCATGTAAGGATCCTAAAGTTTGGGATGAGCATTTCCACTACATCTAGCATGCCTAAAATCGTGCCAAGCACTCATCTACACAAGCATCTCCATTTGAATCTTGTTTGTGTTATTTTCCAAAGTCTCCTTTGGATTTCATCTTTGGTAAAGATATTGCAGTAGATGGACATAGTGATTTGGACAAAGTCAATAATTTCATTGAACAAATTCAGTTAGTGCATTAAAGAGTACAAGAGTAGCTAGAGAAAAGCAAAGCAAAGTACAAAGCAAGGCATGAAAATCATTGAGTTTATCATGATTTCCAAGTGGGAGATCAATTTTGGTTGTATATCAATAAGGAAAGACTTCAAGGTAAAGGTCAAAAGCTCAAACCAATCGGATATGGTCCTTTCAAAATCTTGGAGAACATTGGTAATCATGCTTTCCAATAAGATTTGCCACCTTATGTGCAAATTTATTCCATTGTGAATGTGGAAAACTTGAGATTATATGAGCCTTCAATGATTGATGATCATGAAGAGAATGTTCAGATTCCATCTATTAAATATTTAGATGAGTTGCAAGAAGATTCAATTCTTGACAGGAGAATAAGGAATTCACGCAAAGGCAATGTGGAGTATCTTCAAGTGGGGCCAAAGGTACCAATCTAAGTAAAGAAAGGTGGATTGAGATTGAGAAAGTGAGGGAGTTGTACCCTCACTTAATTGCTGAGTAAAAGCATAATTTTGGTGGTCCAAAAGCTTCTAGTGGGGAGGAATGATCTAGGGGATAAAAAAATATGCTCAAAAATCAAAGTTCTCGAAATCATTTGAAACTAGTGCCAGATTATAGATCTCATCGTTCTAATTCCAACAATGCTTGAATTGTCTTAATCTGACACCGTATCGGAAATCTATCGTATTCTGAAGTTTTTAGCAAACAACTAAAAAATCAACTTGCAGGGTTGATAGAGTTGCTGACTTGGAAGGTCGTATAGTGACATAGCATTGATGTCAGTAGGATGACTAGGTAGTATGAATGTTAGATAGGGCAATCTCATGCTGACACATGGCATGGTCGTATAAGCCAAGTTGAAGAATTTTTATTAGTTGTTGTGTTTTGGTTAGACCAATCAAGAGGCACCACGTGGCCCTCGGGACTCATGCAAAATTTTGTTAAGGGTATGACCAAACCGACAGGGTTCAACCTCGATACCTCCGGTGAGAAAACCAACAGTGTTACCATTACACCACACAACAGTTCTTAACATATTATAGGCAGTGTTTTATTTAATGTATAATCGTTCCTGGTTTGGGGGGTCCGGGGGGGGGCTGGCGGGCTCACCCGACTAGCTTTGGCCCTAGGTCATATTACATTATATGTTACCACAACAAAGAGGCGGGAGGCAGAGGGGATGGACGGTTAGCCAAACCCCCCGTCCCAACAAACACCATATAATCGATGGCATTTTATTCAGAGGGGCAGGCATGTGGCACCCTGCCAATGCCTTTCCCATGACCACTATGCGACAATGTGTCAGGGCCAGTAGGGCACGTTTCCTCTAGCCCGCACTCCCCGGTCACATGGGCGACAATATTATCGTTAAAAGGGGAAGAAGTTAGGGTGCAGGGGCCAAACTAAGTGTCCGACAAATTGCACCATTTTCGGCAGAATTTTTGTCGCTCCCACACCAAATTATCACCTCATAGTTCCACCAAAAGGAGATTTGTTGCTTGTTTTGTCAGTTTGGTCATTTTGCAAGAAATATAGCAGAGAAATGGAGAAGGATACCTAACTTGGCCATTTTTCAGCATTTTTTATCTCTAGAAGAGCCTACACATGGGTTTTTGGGTGTTCCAGACACAATGGCAACATTATTTTGTGATTTTGAGCATTGTATGTTGATGTAATTGACATTTTGAGCATATATTTTAAAGGGCCAATATTGGAAGCTAGAACAAGAGATGTATCCTAGGAGGGTAGAACTCCATCATCAAATTGTTGTTTTGTGATGTTGCATGTGGTCTATTTTTCTCTAGTTAAATCTGCAAATCTTGACTAAAATTTCTAAGTTTATGTGCTTTTGCAATTTCCATCCATTGCCCACAAAACATAAACTAGCTTGCAAACTTTTTCAGGAAACTTTCAATTTTTAATTTCATATCATGAAATCAAATCAAAAACATTTCTCTAATTCTACATGTAACATAATAACTAAAACTTACCACTCAATCATGCAACTTTGATTTTTGTCTTTGAGGTATTTTATCAAATATTTTGTATGAAAATTGTAATAAAATTCCTTTAACACATTTCTTCAAATTCTTTGCATGCAAATAAGCATATACCAGCTACAACAATGTTATCCCCATCCACCAAACAAAACTTACATTGGTTCATTTCATTAAACAGTTTGTATGCAATGAATTATTAAATATTTAAGCATTTCTTCAAACACTTTGTATGCAAACTAATATAGAAAATTCTTTGCATGCAACTAGGCATATCTCAGCTATAGCAATACTATCTTAGAACAATACTATCCCCATCCATAAAACAACATTTTCATCGAGACATTTCTTCAAAGAGTTTGTATTTAATGAATTATTAAACCATTTAGGCATTTCTTCAAACATGTTCCATGCAAACTAATACAACATATTATTCAGGGCATATATCCTAAATTATAGCAGTCCAAGTTCTAAAAATTGAATCAAAGGATCAATAGGACTTCCTCTCACGATGGTTCATATTTCAACCTCTGAAACCTCCCAAATTAAATGTTATAGAATAAATGTTAACATGACCAATTGGAAGTGCGATTTTAGGAGAATTTGGGAAGCTCGAATTCCTCTGATCATATATCCTAAAATTTCATGACCCAAGACCTAAAAGTTCAATGATATTATCAGCAGGATTTCCCCTCACTAAGTTCCAAGTTTTAGATTTTGGAACCTCCAAGAAGAAAAGTTATAGCAGAAATTCCAACATGACCCGTTTAAAGCATGATTTTAGGAGCATTCAAGAAGCTCAAGTTCCTTTGATCATATCTCCTAAAAATATCACGACCCAAGATCTGAAAATTGGACCAAATGATCAGCAGGATTTCCCCTCACTGTGGTCCAAGTTTTAGCTTATGAAACCTCTTAGAAGAAAATTTATAATAGAAATGCCAACCTGATCTATTTGATGCTTGATTTTAGTAGCATTCAAGAAGATCTACTTCCTCTGACTATATCTCCTAAAACATCACAACCCAAGATATGAAAACTAGTCCAGAGGATCGGTAGGATTTCCCCTCAATATGGTACAATTTTTAGCTTTTGGAACCTTTTAGGAGAAAAGTTATAGAAGAAAAGTGAGAAATTGTAACCACAAAGCCCTACATGTCCACATGCAACATATTAACTTGCACATAAAGATCATGACATTTTTCTTACAACCTCGAAATAGAATTTCAGTATAATCCACAAAACAATAAAATCATTTTTCCTATTGATTCCATGCAACTATTTCCTACATCCATGCAAAAATTATTACAGAGCTATACATTACTTTCAAGAAATAACTAATCATCATATTCATAGCTCACAATTAATAACACTTATTGAGATCTAACAATGACCAAAGCTGAAGGTGGGACTTCGATTTTCCACCCAACCATAGACTATTTCCAGCTTAATTTCTTGCAATAGTCATCCCCAATCAAGATATATGATCCAAGGGGATTTTTCAAGCAAACTCAACTAGAAATCATGCTCACAAGTTTGGCTCATTTCCCAAAAATCAAATTTTTTCTTTGAAGTTCTTTCATTCAACAAAAATCTAACCACCTCTTATTGTTTGAATGTCTATTTATCATTTTTCTTTTGTCTCTCCGTTTTCCTCATGGAACATTGTTCAAGATCTTTCTTTCTAGTTGCACATTTGATTAAGCAGTGGTGTGAGCTAACACCACTCAGGTTATTTTTCTTTTTACCCCTCAGATCGTGGATCTGTGGTCCCACTCTTTAGGCCATTCAAATAAATTTATAATCATTTATAATTAGAATATAAGTACATTGCAAAAATCAAGGGGGGTATACCAGGGGTTTTACAAATGCCACCCCTTAAGGGGAACATTATCCTTGTTGTTCTTAGCCTCAAAATACTATAACAAAATTTTGGCTTTATAAACAAATCTTACATATTTACAACAACATTTATAATTGTTTACTCAACATCCAAAAATGGGCATGACACCCTCATTTGATCAACCATCTCCCATTTGGCTTCATCGAGTCCCAAGTGCTTACAATGAACCTTAGCCTGCTCAGTCACTTGAATCTAGAGCATGGTGTACCTCCAATGTCCAACCATGAAATCCACTATGCCCAGACCTCCTTTAGGAACTAATTTTAGCTGATTTCTTTTCGGGACACACCTAATGCATTCCTAATCCCAATCAATATGCACATGATTCTGTGAAAACCAATTCACCTTTCAAGTTCTAGCATACCCTTCTTTGCTTCATCAACCCCTCAAGTGATTTGTTTCTTCTTCCATGTAGTCACTCACCTTCCAAGTTGAAGAATCTCCTTCTCTACTTTCTCAGTCCCTTGGGAAATCCATTCCTTCGCAAGGCTCCCTCGAACATGAAGAATTATTTCAGCCAGGGCATCCCTTTAACTTTCCTAAATATCACAACACATGTGTCATGGCAGCCTCATTGCGATCAATGCATATCACAGGGTTCCATTGTCACCACAATGGCCTAGTTTCTGAAGTCTTCAACTCCATTATGTTATTGCACACTCTAATGCCATTAAGTTGATGTTGTTTACCTTGTAGTAAACCTCATATATATGTGTTGGGCAGTTCACTGATTCTCCTACATCATAAACACATATGTCATGAGAGATAATAATAAAGTTTTAAATCAATTTAGAACATAACATAATCATATTAAAACATAACTCAAGTCATTACGAATTATAACTTTAAACCAAATTAAAGCATAATCTTAACAAAATTCCTTTATATTAATAATTAATACCTATCTCTATAGCTTCTTCTTTGCCCTTTCACTGAGTGGTTTATTAGCCGAAGCAAACACTTAATTTTGTGTGTGCTCCACACAATTTTTAGCCAGCCTAATCCTCAACTGCAACTCATTGAATGGTTCTCAGCCCCAAGGAAAGGACTTAGTGGCAATCCCATTGCTATATGTAGTGTTTTGGTACAAATTCATCCTCAAACCCAACTCACTAAGTGGTTCTCGACCTAAAGGAAATTACTCAGTGGTGCTAACACTACTCCATGCAATCTGTTCACATAACTCCCAACATCTTCCTCATGCTCATCTCCTAGTGAACATAGGAATATATCTTCTCCCACTAGTTGCTTACCTTTATGGGGCCAGGAAATTCCCATTCCAAACATCCTACCTAGCTAAAGGATTTCATGCATGGGCCCCCATCAGTCACTCACCCTTCCAGGACTAGGAAACTCCAATTCTAGGAAATATACCTATCCAAGGTCTTGCTTGCATGGGCCCCCTGTTAGTCACTCACCCTTTCGGGCCCAAGAAACCCCCATTCCGGGAAGTCTACCTATCCAAGAGATTTCCTACATCAGGTAGTCATTGGAATCTTGTAGACCAGTAGTTATCTATCATGCTCTAATGACATGTGCATGGAGTCTTAAGACCAAATCATGGTTTGGTGTGCTCCCCTGCACTATTCATGGACTCTTAAATTCAAGGTATTGGTTATGACTTTCTCCCATGAGTTAAACAAAGCAGGCTACAATACCTTTCTAGAAATTGACTTCCTGAGTTCCCAACTCCATCATGCCACTTGGATCACAACATTTAATTTATATTCATAGTGTTAAGGTTAGAAAACCTCCTAGTATCCATGAAGAGCATGCATTAATTTGCAAGCAATAGTTTCCAAACTTAGCCAAAGGAATTCTCGCTCAATTCCTTTCCTTTTACTTTTTACCTTGCTGCCATCATCAGTGTTATCAACTGAGTTTTGTTGTTGCAATATTCGAAAGTTTATTTAAATTTCCATGTCCTCATCCGTGTTTTTCATAAGCTATTAGTTTTAAACCTTTGTCCTTTTTCATTCATGTTCACCACAATTGTTAAGAGCATAAATGATAACAAAAATATCAGTAAAGGGCGATTCTTGTCCACTTTCCCACTGGTGTTCCACACAACATGGAACCCATTAAATAACCTTGTTGCATTACCCAATCGTGGAAAATACAAACTCTACTCCGATGCCATTCACACAATGATCATACTTTTATATATTGATCACTAACTGTGCTACTATGATGGTTTTTAAATAAATACATGTCAAGTAACATAGTGTCATTATCCCTTACATATCTCAGTCATGTTATATTAAAGTTTGAGAAAAGTCCCCTTTTTGTGCCATTTCCATGTTTGTTACATTGTTTCCCATTTTATTTCAAGTGGACTCAACCAAGCCCATCTTAGTTTTTCTATCATATTCTTCTACCCTATGAATACCATTTATCTTATGCATAGGGTTTAACCAAGATCTTACACTTATGGTTGGGTTCTACTTCATCCCTTCTCCAGAGCTCCTCTTCTTTCCTTTCCCCACACTCAACAACCACCAAGACCAAAACACAAAGATGAGAATAAAGAATAAGAAAGGAAAAATAAAAATCTCACAACGCATAATAACAACACAAACAACATGGCCATGGTCAATGTCTATAGTCAAAACAAAAAAAAAGAAAATATGAAGCCAATCAATAAAATACAAAACATATAAAATGTTCATTAACCCACAACAACTCAATCCCATGAGTTCCAGTGTTCAGTGTGTGTGTGTGTACACACACACACACACATATATATAAACAAGCCAAGTATTTTCCAAGGTTTTATGACAACTTTAAAATTTCAACATCCTGTGAAATAATACCTGAAGGAATTTTCTTTTTCAGGGGAACTTCCCCTTTCTAGTTCATGATGGACATGGTCCATGCTATGCTACACCATACCATTATCCATGCTTTTACTTCTTGCTACAATTAAGCCTTTTTATATGATGTCACACACACCCAACTATAAGTTATATCAATGTTATACAAGAAAATGACCTCCTCACCAACTCAGAGGAGAAAGACATGATGACCGAAGGACTGACCAAGTTCACAGGCCTAGTTGTCAAGCTAACATTGTCTAGGAACTAGCAACCTACTTTATAAAGCTTCCTAGCAAGGCTAAGGGTGCATTAGTGCCTAGGGTAACTCTATCTATTACCTCGGGAAGAGCGTTAGTGAACCTTAATGAGTTTCTATGGTTCAAGGGAACAAGTTGACCAAGAAATATCCCAAGATTCTCTCCTATGTGACCTCACAAAAGCAGGGAAACATCACAACTCAACCTGTTTGGAGGAATTACTAATTCCTAATGGAGTATACAAATGGGAAAGAGAAAAAAGGCATGGAAACATCACTGCTTTTGCCTAATGGAACTCATGAAGGACTTGGCAACCCTATCCTCACATGTTATATATGCAAGGCTAGGGCCATTGTGAAAGGGATCGAACCATTTGAAAGGATTGCATATTTGACTGTTGAGCATAGTCTCATACTAAGGCATCATAAGAGGTTAAGAAGGGAGAGCGAGAGAGGAGCTGGAGGGGTAAGTGAAGGTTGATACAACCGATGGTTGTAATCACTCCTTTCTACATCAATATAGAACTGTAATTGTGTTGTCCACTCCGCGATGTTGGCAGTATAACTCGTTTATATGTTTATGCAATGTCGTTATTATGAATGGCTTAGATATATGCAACTAGATATATTTATATGTTCATGCATTGTTTATCAAGGTTTTATGATGTGATATTATGCTTTTCTTATCTATGTACATGTTTTTATTTGGAGCTGGCTCAAGGGTCTTCCGCCTAGCTACATTGTTCTCTCCAGCAACACCACATTGAGACTTGAGGTAATAAGTCCTTCTTCTTGCTTTGATATTCATTTGTTAAGCATAGATATGCATGCATCTTTGTAATAGCTACAGCTAATCTGACTATCTGCCAAGGATCCCAGAAGATCCTTGAGGGTTTCTACATCACCAAACACCCATGCATTAATCCCTATAGCAAGATTGGCGACTCCGCTAGGGATTACACTTAGTTCCCGATTTTCCTAGAAAGTTCCTAGATCTCTCTTTCTTCTAGGCCTTCATGTACTTCTTCATTCCCTTTCTAACCACTCAGGACTATACAACACCCTTCTCTCTATGGTCAACCCTATATTTGATCCCCATAGCCTATTTTTTGAGCCTTTTTCCTCACTAACGTTATCTGTTAGTGTAAACAATGCTTTATAAAGCACTGTGGCCTCACAAACAGTGTGTTAGTGTTGTAACTCTCTATAGCCTATAGTACATAGCATTAGCTAGCCATTTCTTGATAAATAGACTGCTCTGTGACCTCATGGGTTGGGAAATCTGCTTGTAGATTGATTAGGGATTTGCAGTTGTGCTTGTTTGACTAATATTTGTTCTGAACAACTTTTTTTTAAGAAAATAGCATTACTTCTTAAAGTTTTTGTTTTCATAAAATATATATATATATATTATATATAATATAATATATATATATAATATATACAAAATTTTTATTGTTTTTTGCTTAGTTGGTTAGATCTACATTATTTGGTTTCAAAAGTTGTTAGTGAGCATTGTAGTTCTCTCAATTATGCTAGTGTTTTACTGAACAGGATGCATGGTATATATATTGATGTATAAATGACTCTCCCTTTGTAGAAGAAGCTTATTCATCGAAAGTGAAAATTTACAAGCATTGTTTTTGCATGATTTGAGTCAGAGTCCCATATAACTTCATATGTAAACACCCCTACTGAAGACTCTAATGAAGTACATTTAAAATCTACCTAATAAAATCAATCAGAAACTCTTTTTGGAGTAAACACACATTAGTTTAGGCTAGGATCTTGGGATAGGCAGTGTAAGTTAACTGTCCAAGATCATACACTGAAACTAGTGTCATTAAAGAGAGAAATCCTTCTACACTCATACTATTTGGGACCACTCCAATAAAAGAAGAGCTAAATATGAGACAACATCGGACTGTAAACAAAGTTAAACCACCTTTGCTTACATCTCCTTTGGGTATTTTGTGTATCGAGGATCACTTCGGGGATATCAGAGCTAAGTTGAGGACTCAGGTATCCTGCCCAGACAGTGTACTATCTATGACTATTTTCCCCCCCGGTAGTGTCTGTGATTTGAGGTATCCTTAGTGGCCATACTTTTAGGGACGAACACAAGGTAACCGGGGCGGGCTACCCCAGGCGAGCTACCCTGGTACCTAACACAGGCGAACCTACTCTATCTTCGGTTTTTGGGAGGGTTCTCATCTTCACAAGAGTACTTGGCCCCTTAATCTGAGGTTCAGGTGAAGACCAAGAGTAATTATAACTGTACATTTGGCTAACTCTCTCTGTTATCTATTGTGATACTCGGTTTCATCTCCAATGATCGGTGGTTATTAGACAGGGTCATTTCCCTCTACTTGTTTATTGATTTCCTTAGTGTATTTTTTATTTTTTAAGTGATAGATTTTTATCCCCGAGACTTTAATAAATATCACTGTGAAATTTATTAATAAAATTTATCATCCACTGTGGCTACATCCAGCCCTCGTCGTCAATCTAGATGGTTGTTAGGTCTGTTGGGTCTTGAAATTGTCATTCACTTCCATTACACTTTCACTATCATGTCCATTATATCACCTCCATTTCACCTTCATTTCACTACCATGTCACTACATTCATCTCACTTTCATCATTATTGGGTCGCATTTGTTTTTCCAAACTTTATTAATTTTTAGCATTTTTAAGTGAATTTGTGGTTATAAATTAAAAATAATGTGCATATGCTTATACCTAACAAGTGGGATGAGATTGTTGACATGTGTAGGTCAAAAGGAAGCTTCTAGAAGACCTTTATGTGGCATCCTAAGGCCAAATTCGAATTTGAGTGGAGAGGATCATGAGAATATGTGTCACATTCCCTATTTGTATTGAAACTCTAAGAAGACCTTTATGTGGCATCCTAAGGCCAAATTTGAATTTGAATGGAGAGGATCATGAGGATATGTGTCACATTTCCTATTTGTATTGAAACTATAAGAAGACATGTGTCTTGTCATTTCCTATTTTGATTAGAACTCTAGAGATGTAGGGAGAGATTCATGGAATCTCATTAGTGAGATGACTTCTCATCTTTTTGTATAAATAGGAGATCTCTCTCCTTCATTTCGTATCTTTGGAGAGCTTTGTAAACTTTTGTTAGCTCAACTTGTTGTACTTTGTAATTTTGAAGAATTTGAATAAAGCTTTGAAGTTCATAACATGGAAGGAGATGTGAAGTAGATGTCATGGAGCATATTAGAATGTAAGTTAGAATAGATTTTATTTTGTAGTTTTGTTATGATTTCATTCAAGTATGTCATTTTATTGCTTTCAAGTTTAATAGTTTAAATTTTTCATTCATGCAAGTTTAATTCATGCAAGTGTGTTCAACCAGTTGATTGTAGATTTATCTAACTGTGTAATCTATGCTTAGCAAAATAGTCCAAGGAAGTATTTTCCAATTGGTGCTTGGAGCATTAAAGCACACAATAGATTAGTTTTCCTTTACATGTTTTGTATTAAATTTTGTTGCAATTTCATTTTCAGTTTTAGAACAATGAAGTATGGAGTCCCTCAAAATGCTATCAAGGAGGTAGTTCTCCCAAAATTGTATAGCAGAGTGCTAAAACACTTCATTTAGCTGTTACAGTAGATTAGTTGCAATTTCACTTTCAGTCTTAGTCTTTCATTTAAGTTTGTTGCAATTTCATTTTCAGTTTTAGAACAATGGAGTATTGGATCCTTCCAAATGCTATCACAAGGAGGCAGTTCTCCCAAAATTGTATAGTGGAATGATAAAACACTTCCTTTAACTATTATAGTAGATTAGTTGCAATTTCACTTTCAGTCTTAGTCTTTCATTTAAGTTCGTTGCAATTTCATTTTCAGTTTTAAAACAATGGAGTATTGGATCCTTCCAAATGTTATCACAAGGAGGTAGTTTTTCCAAAATTGTATAGTGGAATGATAAAACACTTCATTTAGCTATTATCATTGTTGCTTTCATTTCATAGACATTTTTCCGGCTTAGATTAATCTAACTATTCACGGTTTTGATTTGTTTTTATCTAGTGTTCATTTCCTTTTCTCCCTTCTTTAGAAATTAGATTTTAACATTAAAAGAGATTTAGTTGTCCATTAACATTTAGATATTTCATTTAGAAGCATAACTTTTCTTTCTTAGATTAATTTCCTTAAGCATGAGAAACAAAACCCCAAAAAACAACATAAACTATAAAACAACGAAGTAAGAAAAAGGTTAACTAAGCACATATAATGCACCACACTTCATCAGTTTGTGATACCCGGATTAATAATTTATGTAGAGAAATTTAGGACACTAAACTGACTAGACATTTTGGCACCGTTGTCGGAGAAGTGTAATTAGGAGACCTTATTTCTTACATCTAAAAATAATAATAATCTCTCGAGTATGCCTCCTCCTGCACTTTGTGTGATCTAGAGGATCAAGAAAATAATTTTTATGTTAAAAAAATAAAAAAATCATCATTTCATTTGATTTAATGAAAAAAAAACAATAAAAAAACCAACTGCTTTGATAGGTTCAGTTGTCCAAGATTGATTGGTTATGGTTTGAAGTGACCCTCAAAACAATGTGTCTTGTTTAATAAGATTCTGCAAATTAGCTATGAAACACAGTCCTATTCCGCAACTCACTGTGTGTTTCGTAGCTATTTCCAAGGTTTAGCAGGTTACAGGCGTCAAAAAAAGAAACCGACCACATGGGCATCTCTGGAATTGTCTCGACATGGATTCTATCCTAGTCACCCAGCCCAAATTGATAAAAAAACTAGCTTAAGACCACAATCAAAGTCTTGTTTTCAGGGTCTAGAACATTCACTTTGAAGCCTTAGTTGCTTGAAATTGAGAACCATTAATCATTTCTATAAAAATTCACAATTTCATTAAAAAACAAAAAAAAAAACAAAAACAAACAAACAAACCAACCAATTGCTATCTCCAATCCTAGAAAACCTACATTCTTGTTTTAGCTTTGGCCTTGAAACTAACCTGCAAGAATATTTAAATAAAAAATAAAATGTGCAAATTCAATAAATCGAATTGCATGGATTGTTGTGTTTATTAAGGAAAAATAAGATGATTCCAATTGAAATGAAAAAAAAAAACTCTTGTGTGGCTTTCAAAATAATGTATGCAACATCGAATTTATGTGGTAGAAAATTTTGAAACCTCCTAATGTCAAAATCCGAAAAATCTGCATACGCATTGATTTGATGTTCTGACCTCTTCATGATTTCATTACAAATATGTTCAAGTGCATCTTCAACCCTTTGTAGGAAATTCATTTGCATTCATCTGGACTATGTATCTTACTTATGGAAAGCTTGAACAAAAATTAAAAAACAATGGTGTATTATTAGAGCTCTATTTATTCCTTTGAGGCATCTGTATCCACGCTTATGGAAGAAACAGAATCACTGCATTGATGCAATCCATTAGATATGTATTCCATTATATAAGTATCTGCTTACTGTATAGATAAATAACTAGCCTCGAGAGCCACTACACAACAAATGAAACCCAGAAAGCCGAATGCAGTACTTCCAGAAAAACACAAAATTGTAAAAAATGTCAAACGTTAAATGAAAATTCCAACAAAATGAAAATGAATTAGGAAAAACAAAAACATGGGTTGTTTTGGGAATAGGGTCAGTTAGATAACCCAGAAATGGTTTGGATAATTTCACAATGGTTTGAGAGAATTTTTTGGTTCTATAAAGCCCCATTTGGCATGCTGCGTGAGGAAAAACGGATTTTATTAAATGAACAGAGTGTTGTTTGAACACAGCACACTTCAGGAACGCTGTTTGAACACGGCACATTTGAGGAAGGAAAATTCGATTTGAAAACTAATCATGTTGTGGCATTCAATATAATTACGTCATGCCTCTCGTCTTTAATGCTAAACGGTCTCATAATGAATGATGAATCTCTGTTCTTGACTCAATTGAACTTCTCCAGCACACCTATCAAACGCTTTCCCGTGCATACACTCTATTACCTCATACCAATACTCATTCTGTTTTCATAACCCTATGCATACAATCACTCTATTTTCATCCAAGTGCACCAGCTGCCAGAAAATACAGCATTCCAGCAGGCCAAAGGAACAGCATCTGATGGAACAGCACAGCAGGCCGAAGGAACAACAAGCCAAAGGAACAACAAACAGAATGAACAAAGGCAAAAGGAACATCAAACTTAAGGAACAACAAAAAGAAAAACAAAACAAAAGGTTCACAGGTTAAAAAAACAAAAAAACAAATCAATGAAATAAGTAGATTATCTACTCACTTTTCTGAAAGATATTGATTAATTTTGGACTGATGATGAAAAATGAATAGCTAGTTTTCTGTTCAAGATTTTTAGCTACAAAAATTGTGCACGTTCTGTAGTTAGAAAGCCATTCCGTAGCTAAACATCAATTTTGCAGCTGAAAAACCTCATTGTTCAAATCAGCCTAATTTTCTCATACAAAATCAAATTTCGATGATTCAAGTGTCATTGGAAATATATCAACGAGATCTACGCAATGAGAAATCCATATCTAGAGTTTGAAACAATAAATAATGAAATAAATTTCTGAAAAGAAACAACAGTTAACTTGAGGCACTAATTTCGAAGCAGGTATAAATTCTTTTGGTTTTCCTTTGTGAACTTGTTTCGTTAATACAAATTCTTAATTTTGTGTGTAAATATCATAACTAAAGAGATTGATCACCTCTCTCTTTTGATAGTCTTACATTCCATTGCAGAAGAAGTATTATTTTTTTTGCAGGTTCCAGGAGGAAGGACAAATGACTACAAGTTAATAGTGTCTCTTTAAGAGACCAATTTGTTTCATAAGAGGATGATCAGCAACAAAGAAGAAACATGCTAATGCAAAATCAGATCCAAACACTTGCAAAACTTTCAGATACTATTGTCTCCCTTACATCCATACTTCATAATAAACCAGTCACCTCATTTCCCTTCATATTTTCCATTTACATTCATATACACTCTCCATTACTTTTTGTCCACTACTAACCCACAAATAAAAGCAAGAGGCTCAGTTACATGCTTATTTCCATTTCCATTACCATCTTCCATTTTCATTTTCCCTTTCTTATCATTTTCATTTCACAAATAAATCGTGCCTCAATGCAAATTATTGAGTCCATATTCCTTTGAGTCTAAGTTCCTTGAAAAAACACCTTGAGGCTTGCATGCTTTAATGGCAAGTCCTCATGCTGATGAACAATGGGAATAGATTAATGTCCCTTGTTCATTGGATCTTCTAGGTGAGTCGACATAAGCAAATTTATTCGTACCTAGCAACATGTGTTGGGGCATCTTGACTCTCATTGTCATCAATGGTGAGAGTTCTCGTGTTGACTAGTGGCATCCAATAATGGCCACTAAGTCAACCATTTCCTGCTATGTTCGACAACAGAACATCTATTCATATAGTAGGAATTGTGCCAATGAGTTTTGAAGACATGAAGACTATTATTTTTAGCATTTTGGAGCAGATTCAACGAGTTTTAGTAGAAGCAATAAAAAGTCAGCTTGACTCTTTTATCCATCACTCTTTTTGTCCAGCCACTTGAAGAAGATTATGATCAGAATTTTGTAGCCACCACACATACAACTCATCCATTTCAAAGGGTAAGTTAAGGTACGTCATTTTCTAACTTTTGACCATAGAATTCCATAAAAAGCTAGAATGATAATTGTTGGAAAAACATTTCTCTTCCTCATTTCATAAAATTTCCAATACCATCAGTAAGGGGGGGAGAATACATTCATATTCATATCTTGCCATGTTCATATCATATTTAGAAGCCCACATACTTCCAAAATATATTAACTATTACATTATTATTATGAACAAACAATGGGTTTTCAAAAGTGCTTAAAGGATAATTGGATACAAACGCAATCATGGTTGTCACACAAGAACCAACCATCATGCAATCCAATAAAGATATACTTTGCAACAATAATCAAATTATCGTTATGCAAAGTTCAAATATCAAAATTGAATACAACAACAAAATATGGTTGTAACACAAGAACCAACCATGTTGCAATTCAAGTAAAACACATTGCAAAAGTATGAAGTTATCAAATGATATCATGCAAAGTTAAGCCAAATCTCAAGGATCAAAAGAATTAATGTAATATATATTGCATGAGAACATGCAATAGCTTCAGTTGGGGGGTATGTTGGGTCTTGAAATTGCCATTCACTTCCATTACACTTTCATTATCATGTCCATTATATCACCTCCATTTCACCTTCATTTCACTACCATGTCACTACATTCATCTCCCTTTCATCATTATTAGGTCACATTTATGTTTTTCCAAACTTTATTAATTCTTAGCATTTTTAAGTGGATTTGTGATTAAAAATCAGAAAATAATGTACATATGCTTATACCTAACATGTGGGATGAGATTGTTGACATGTGTAGGTCAAAAGGAAGCTTCTAGAAGACCTTTATGTAGCATCCTAAGGCCAAATTCAAATTTGAGTGGAGAGGATCATGAGGATATGTTTCACATTTCCTATTTGTATTGAAACTCTAATAAGACCTTTATGTGGCATCCTAGGGCCAAATTCGAATTTGAGTGGAGAGGATCATGAAGATATGTGTCACATTTCTTATTTGTATTGAACTCTAAGAAGAATGTGCCTTATCATTTCCTATTTTGATTATAACTCTAGAGGTATAGAGAGAGATTCATGGACTCTCATTAATGAGATGACTTCTCATCTTTTTATATAAATAGGAGATCTCTCTCCTTCATTTCGTATCTTTGGAGAGTTTTGTAAACTTTTGTTAGCTCAACTTGTTGTACTTTGTAATTTTGAAGAATTTGAATAAAGCTTTGAAGTTCCCAACATGGAAGAAGATGTGAAGTAGATGTCATGGAGCATATTAGAATGTAAGGTAGAATAGATTTTATTTTGTAGTTTTGTTATGATTTCATTCAAGTATGTCATTTTATTGCTTTCAAGTTTAATAGTTTAAATTTTCCATTCATGCAAGTTTAATTCATGCAAGTGTGTTCAACCTGTTGATTGTAGATTTATCTAATTGTGTAATCTATGCTTAGGAAAATAGTCCAAGGAAGTATTTTCCAATTGGTGCTTGGAGCATTAAAGCACACAGAAAATTAGTTTTCCATTACATGTTTTGTATTTAATATTGTTGCAATTTCATTTTCAGTTTTAGAACAATGAAGTATGGAGTCCCTCAAAATGTTATCCAGGAGGTATTTTTCCCAAAATTGTATAACAAAGTGATAAAACACTTCATTTAGCTGTTATAGTAGATTAGTTGCAATTTCACTTTTAGTCTTAGTCTTTCATTTAAGTTCGTTGCAATTTCATTTTCAGTTTTAGAACAATGGAGTATTGGATCCTTCCAAATGTTATCACAAGGAGGTAGTTCTCCCAAAATTGTATAGTGGAATGATAAAACACTTCATTTAGCTATTATAGTAGATTAGTTGCAATTTCACTTTCAGTCTTAGTCTTTCATTTAAGTTCGTTGCAATTTCATTTTCAGTTTTAGAACAATGGAGTATTGGATCCTTCCAAATGCTATCACAAGGAGGTAGTTCTCCCAAAATTTTATAGTGGAATGATAAAACACTTCATTTAGTTGTTATCATTGTTGCTTTCATTTCATAGACATTTTGTCGGCTTAGATTAATATAACTATTCAAGGTTATGATTTGTTTTTATCTAGTCTTCATTTCCTTTTCTCCCTTCTTTAGAAATTAGATTTTAACATTAAAAGAGATTTAGTTGTCCATTAACATTTAGAGATTTCATTTAGAAGCATAACTTTTCTTTCTTAGACTAATTTCCTTAAGCATGAGAAACAAAACCCCCAAAAACAACATAAACTATAAAACAACGAAGTAAGAAAAAGGTTAACTAAGCACATATAGTGCACCACACTTCATCAGTTTACGATACCCAAATTGATAATTTATGTAGAACAATTTAGGACACTAAATTGACTAGACAAGGTCTTCCCCCACTCATTGTGGAGGATCCGTCAAGCCCCAGTGAACCAGATTACCTGTCTTTGGGCAATCAGTCTCTGAGATCTAACACTGAATCGGTTTGGACATCCCACGATTCCAGCTTATCGAAAGGTTTCTTTATTGAAGGATTTATTCCTCCATACAATCCTCCGATCATGAATCTGTTGGGACCATGCTTGATTCCAGTTGCATTTGTACCTCCTATGTCTTTTGTTGGACCTACACCACCCATCCCATCGACGACTAATGGGTTGTGGGCTTTTGTGGACACTTTTGGTCCACTGCCACCCCCCCAGTCGATAGTCAATACCACACCTCTGATGGAAAACCTTGTTATCCCACTTGTCCTAGGTTCAAACCCTATCATGACACCCAACACAAGTGGAACCCAGTATATATCAGGTTCCAACCCTTTTGTGTCAGCTCCCGGACCTTCGACAAGTTCTACATATAGCATGATTAGCAAGGGTCCCATCAACCCCCCTACAATTGGCATCCATTGCTTAGTTCTAACCCCCAGGTTCAGATGCTTGGGGGCACAATTCCCAATATGCATATATCGGTCAATAACGTAACAGTTCCCCCTCCGTTTATAAGACTGCAAGGACAAGCATTGATTGACATGAACCCTCCTTATGTCAGTCAAGGACCTATTGTTAATTACATGGCGAGCGAGATCCCTCATCAAGGTCCCAATAAATCCATATGGGCACCCCACTCTCAACCTCAAATGATTCAAGGGGGAATTCCTTATCTTCGGGGCACTTACAACCCCCAATCTAACAATCCCTATGGAAACCCATAGTACACGACTATACCCCAAGGAAATTACTATTCCATGCAACCTGTGTATAATATTGGGAACAACATGATGGGAGGACCACAAGGATCCTCAAGTCATATATCATTGCCTTGGTCTCATTCGGGGGCATCTAACATCCTCCCTTTCTTGGCAATGCTTGATATCCCCGACTTGTACAAACTCACAAATGACCCCATCTATCACAACTTACATTAGCTACCAATCCCGCATAAAATCCCAACAGACACCTCGAAGTTCAAAGGGGAACAAGGAGAGGATTCGAGTATGCACATCACCACCTATCATTTATGGTGTGTTTCTAACTCCATGGTGGATGATAGTATCTGGCTACGGCTCTTTCCCCTCACCCTTACTAGAAATGCAGCCAAGTGGTACATCGAGTTACCACGTGCGTCAATAAATACCTTTGGCACTTTAGCGATGGAATTCTTAAATCACTTCCAGCTACCCATACGCTATGAAACTGGGATGGAAATCCTCATTTCATTACATCGGGACACCGCCACCCACATCTCTGATCATATCCATGAATGGAGATGTAGGTAAAGGCTAGTCAAAGTTCCCCTCCCAGACTATCTATTAGCGGATTGGTTCTATAAGTCTCTACTCCCCCAAATCGCTAAAGATGTCGCTTAGGTGGTGTAGTCACAGAATACCAATTCATTCATCATGCCCAACACTTAGATTTGATATATTCGCAATCTAGCAGTTTATATGATGTCATTCCCAATGCCCCTCACAACTCCAATGCTCCCGTTACTCAGCAACCTGGAGCGCACGTCAATGGTATTATCAGTGCTACCTCTGGGGCTGTTGTAAAGCAAATCAGTGGTCACATTGCCTAGTTTTCAGTTGACCCCTCTACCAAATCAACTGCTCTTCCTACCACCACGATAAACTTTATGCAGTCTACACAAAAACCTGGTGGTAAGAAAAAGAATACTCCTTCTGAAGAGCAATCAACAAAGCAGTACAACCCAAAGTAGAAGGTTGTTGCACCCTCTGATGATGGAAAGGACAAACCCGCCCAGTTCTCTTACAAAATCTATGTAGAATACCACATGACATATCATTGTCCATGTCTTCACGAATGCACGGATTTAATTGTTAAAAAGGAAACTGGAAGGACCCCTACAGTCCTAAATAATCCTTTCCCTACTCAGCAGTAGCACCACCTTATTGCAAACCAACCCCAACCCCTGGAAGGGGGAAATGACAATTCACATCATCCTTCAGCCGGTGAAGGACCATCTACCGTTTACACCTTTGAAATGGTAGATCTACAAACTAGAGCCAAAACTTATGGACCTTTAGTCACTAATGTTAAGGAAGCCTCCTTGAGTCAAAACCCACCGCCGCCTAACGATATTAATATCAAAAGGCCAGTTGTTGATCTTGTAATTCACCCCCAAAAAGGGGCACTTCATCGCACAATGCATAATACATCTGCATGTGTTGCCTAGAGCTACAACATTGTAGAAGATTTGGCACAAGCACCATTAGCTATGTTAGCACTCGAAGTATTATAAACCTGTCCAGCACAAAGGAAAGCTCTACTTTCGGTAATTGGTGGGGTCGACCCCTAAGATTCCATGCTTGCAATTTTCGACATGGACAAATGTAAACCTCCCCTTTCACACCAACTTGCATTTCAGGTGCAAATATCGAAAGGGCAAGGAGTACATAGAAACTTCATTGACAAAGGTGCTTCAACCTGTGTCATGTCGACTTCATGTTGGGCTCGCTTTGGGTTCTCCAACCCTATCCCCACCATTGAATTCCCATAAAGCTTTCGACAGCCACACTTTCATCCCAAAAGGTTACCTAGCTAACTACCCCATCACTTTGAGTGGGAAAATAGTAACGGTGGACATTGAAGTCATAGATAGAAATTTTGACTATAATCTATTATAGGGTCGAAGTTGGACTTACACCATGACTTCCATTGTGTCTACTGTCTTTCACATCATCCTATTTCCATTGGATGGAAATATACTCACAGTGGACCAGTTGTCCTTTTGCACCCTTGATTGTTCCCCGTTACCCAGCGACTAGGTACCCTTAGTGTGTGGTGTAGCTGACTCTTACGTTAGTATTGGTACTGGTCTATTGAAGGGCTCTTCCCTAATAGTTTTTTTCCCTCTTCAGCCACCCATTGTTCCATAGACAGTCTTTATGGTTTCATCCATTCCCCACGAACCAATTGATCCTTGGATCCTCCCGGGCCCTTTAGAAATTGACACTTACAGAGAACAAATGTCATTGTCACCAACTGTATTGCCCTACCAAGCCATTCAATCTACATCTGAATCTTTGGTCGCTTTGTTCATGGCCAACAGTACCACCTACCCTCCCATAACAACTCCTTCTTTCAATCTCCTCAATCAAGTCCTACCTTCAGACAAAGCTATTAGAGAGATCATGTGTTTAGAAGAGCGACCTTGGGAGGACTCTCACCATCATGTTTCGATATCTAATTCAAACATGATGCCTCTTCAAATCCTGTCATTTGACGCACCTAAAATCACTTCCTCACCTTATACGACTATCCAAACTTTGGACTCGGAAAGAAACATGGACAATATTTCAAAGGAATTTCTCATCGATATTTCTGTTGAGACAAGCATCGTAGAAAACATCTAGGTTGGAGCAGTTTGCACTCCTAACGAAATTGCAAGCTTCACCTGCATTTTTAAGGAATCCCACGATGTATTCGCTTGGTCTTATGATGAAATGGCAAGCATAGATCCGTCTATTGTCGAGCATGAGATCAGGATATATGACAATGCCAAACTTATCCGCCAAAGGCTTCGACCAGTCCACCCCCGCAAAACTGCAGCCATCAAAACTGAGGTAGAAAAATTGTTACATGTTGGTTTCATCTACCCCGTCCCCTTAACAGAATGGGTTTCTAATCTGGTTCTTGTCGATAAGAAACAAGGTACCATTTGCGTATGTGTCGATTATCAGAACTTGAACACCGCATGTCTGAAGGATAATTATCTGACACCGTTCATCGACCAAATCATAGATTACCGCACCATTGTGAATAATTCTCATTCATGGATGGTTTCTCAGGTTACAACCAGATTTCCATAAAACTAGTAGACTAGCACAAAACCACCTTCATTTTCCCTTGGGGAATTTTTGCCTATCGAAAACTCCCATTCGATTTAAAGTATGCTAGATAAACATTTCAAAGGGCCATGTACTATACATTTCATGATATCATACATATTGTTCAAACTTACTTGGATGACCTTCCAGCGCATTCCAAGAAGTGAGCACAACACCTAGATCATTTATGAGCTATTTTCTTAGGTGTTAGTTTTATAACATACATCTAAATCTGCATAAATGCATTTTTTTTTTCGATTATGGACACTTACTTGGTTTCATTATCTCCAAGTATGAGATTATGGTTGATCTCGATAAGGTAAAGGAAATTACTCAATTTCCTGAACCACAATCCACTTTGCAACTCCAATGTTTACAGGGAAAAGAAAACTTCTTACGATGGTTCATCGTAAATTATCCTGAGTTGACGAAAGGATTTATGTGCCTACTTAAGAAGGGAGTGGTGTACCTGTGGAATGATCAAGCTTAATGATCATTTTATGCCTTGAAAAAGGTTCTTATATCAGCCCCACTCCTTAGTGCTCCCAACTATGGGCGTGACTATCTTCTATACCTGGTAGCCTCGCCATCCTCTCTAGGAATGGTCTTGGTTAAAACTCATGATGACCTTAGCGAGCATGTGATATATTATATGTCAAAAGGCTTGGCTGGGCCTGAACAAAAGTATTCACATGTGGAAAATTTGTCCTTGGAAGTTGTCTTTGTTGTCAACCGCTTCCGACTTTATATACTGCTGCGACAAACTATTGTCATCGCCTTGGAGAATCCCATGAGACACATTTTGTCTCATCAATTCATTGGAGGAAAATATTCCAAATGGATAGTGATCCTCCAATAATTTGATTTGTTTTTCTCTCCTGCCAAGGCGAAAAATTCCTTAGTCTTTGCCGAACTTTTGTCAGATCTTCCCATTATCAATCCTAACGAGATAGCCCATGATCCTCTCCCAGATGAAGCTATCTATCCTATCAACTCTACTGACTCTTGGTATCGTGGCATCCTTTTCTACCTCCAAGCGCAACGTTTCCACCCTGAACTATCATCAGGTGGCCATCGTTGCATCTGCCACCAAGCACTGCACTATTTAGTGCTTAACGATACGATATATTTTCGTGGTGCTGATATAGTTCTTCGAAATTGCCTCACTCATGAAGAGGTGAAATGCATTTTAAATGACTGCCATGATGGGGCATGTGGCGATCATCTTTCTTACATATCTACTGCTCAGAAAAATTTGCATGCAAGTTACTACTGTCCAACCTTGTTCAAATATTGTATCAAGGCTATCTAACAATTCCACCCTTGTCAAGTGTTTACAAAGAAAATGTGCGCTCCTCCAGCCCTACTACATTGGTTATCTCCATCGGCCCCTTTTCCAAATGGGGGATAGACTTCGTAACTTGCAACCCCACTTCCTCTGCCGGACACAACTACATTATTGTAGTTGTGGACTATTTCACGAAATGGGCCAAAGACCTTCCCACTTTCTAGGTCGATGGAGAAATCGCGACACTATTCCTACTCAATTAGGTTATTTATCACTTCGGTGTGCCCCACACGATTGTTATAGACCATGGGTCTCATTCTTAGAATCACATGATGTTTGACTTAATATCATTGCCCGTTTTTCTCAAGGATCAATCATCCTCCTACTAGCCCCAATATAATGGCCAAGTAGAAGCCGTCAATGGTGTATTAAAGACCATGATCTGCAGGTTAGTAGGAAATCATAAAACTCACTGGCATCAAATGTTATTTCCTACATTGTGGGCATACCAAACTTCAGTAAAAACTGCTACCGACTTTACACTTTTTCAACTAGCTTATGGTCTGGAAGTAGTTTTACCAATCGAGTGTTAGATTTCTTCCTTACAAATAGTTGTTGAACTCTTTCCCGACACCACTGCCGAAGAAGAGCACCTGCAATACCTAAATCAAATGGATGAAACCTATTTAGATGTCTAATTGGCACTCGATGCCCACAAGTGTCGGGTCAAAGCCCAGTACGACAAAAAGGTCAAGCCTCATTCTTACCAAGAGGAAGATCTTGTTTTACTCTACGATCAAAAACATGACCTCTTGGGGGCGGGAACACTTCAACCCTTATGGACCGGTCCATATGTCGTCACGAAAGCCCTCTCAAAAGGGGCATATGAACTTCAGGACTGGGAAGGAGTCCCACTCGCTAAGCCCCGAAACGGGCTCTATCTGAAAAAGTATCATGCCTAATAATACACTAGGCATGTGCTTTGTAATTTTATGTATTTATAAGTTTTGCTTCTCTTTTATGTGACTAGATTTTTTGGTATTTCTTGAAGTATTTTTCTCATACATATTTCTTGTTGTGTAGATGTCTTCATTACCATTAGCATATGTAGGATACGCGAATGGTTCCAATCGTCACACATGGCACATTGCATCAGCTACTTGGGTCATTTACATAACTGAGTCAAAACTGTTTTGTTCCAAGGGGGTCTTTCTTGGTACTAACACCAACAATATTGTTGTGTACATGTCCATAATTTCACTTCTCACTGAAGCATGATCAAGGGACATCTCCAATCTAGTGGTTAGGTTAGACTCTTAGCTTATTGTTATGCAATTGACAAATCATTATCACGTTTGTAATTTAATCTTGTTGTGTCATTATTTAAGTGTACGGCTCTTGGAATGTTAATTTGATTTTGATTACATATGAACACATTCCTCGAGAATTTAATACAGTTGTTGACTCATTGGAAAACTATGTGTTAGATTGGAATCTGTCTCATTTATTATAGATACATGTATGAAAGTAAATATTTACATAGTTAAAAATTCACTCAAAACACACTGTAAAAAACATTTTATACATCATCTAAAATACCATATATTATATATACTATATATAATATATATATTATATATATATCGAATCTAGTCTTTTACATCTGAAAATTTTCCAAAACTTGGGTGTTTTAAGTACAAAATGGCTACTAAGCATAGCTATAAACACTTGATGGCTATACCACATGTATGTTAATAGAACCTACTACTCATGGAAAGACAATATTGCACTAGCTATCCTCCGAAGAGGAACAAGAAACCGCTCACGCACACCAACTGTGTGTCGCTACATGTGAGCAAGGATCTCCCTCATAGGAAGGGGGGGCACACCCATGCTCAAGCCCTATAGGTTCCTTAGAACCTCGTGAAGACTCTCAGCATCACCCCCGCCTTCGAGTAGTTGGCATCCTCGCCTCACTTGGCAAGGCTTGCCTGCAGGTCGCACCGGTGCCACATTTGTGTTAAGAAAAAAGCTTCATGTCAGTACTTGTTCACCCATAAAATAAAAAAAAACATAACATAAATATTCAAAAGCTTAAAAATATTTTAAGTACTCTCAAATAAACCTTCTTACCTCGAGGCCCCAAGTTTGTACCAGGCGGAAAAATCAAGTTAGGATCACCTATGAAGTCCATGCCCTCATAGGCATAGTCATCTATCATCACAACTTGACCACTGAGCCATTCAAAGAAATATCTTCGAAAAAGAATTGGATGGGTCATCCTCCTGTGCAAGGATCGAGCGATGCCCATCACCTCTACCTAGGCTCCCTTGGATCGAGGGGACCTAAGCTCATCTATGGGTGCATAACTAGCACCCTCTCAAATATGAAGAAGTGAGAGTGTCGTACCCAAAACTTTGTTGGGTCTCGGTCTTACATGCAATCAACTCTGCCTTAAACTTTTGAAGCACCACCTCGCACCAGTTGAAGATCTACGGCTGGAAACAGTTAACTGCAAGCAATAATTGGGCCTTTGTCGCAACATGGGGACTTTTAGACCCTGCCAAGTGCACAATCATCCATAAAATTTCCCTTATAGATCTGGATCTGATACTCTCTATAGGGACTATGTTGCTGACAAGTCTGCTCTCAGGGATACAATAAGCTCGGACCAGCTCTAAAGTGGATCGGGGATCAGGCCTACCACCGGTCAATTTTTCCCATGCTCCTCGACATGACAAACTTGTCAAGAAATATATATCATCTCAGTCAATAGCAAGCTCATGGTCCTCGATCCTGAACACCTATTCGTGTTCATCGCAGCGCTGAATAATCCGGCTCAAAAGGTCCTCCTGACCTTTCATAAAGTCCAACAGTGCATACTTAATCAAATCACATCATCGTAATGCAAGTATGTAAGCTATATCATTTCGCATAAGTAATTCTTGTTGATCATGGGCCCGTTCTCTCCATAGTCTAGTCATAATGGCTCAAAACCTACACAAATCAACCCAAAAATCATTGAAAATGGGGCAAAAAAGCTTAAGAAATCATTGCCTAGGGTTTTTGGGTGCGGCCTCATGCACTAATGCTGCCACTTGTGGAAAACATGGAGGATTAACGCCCTCCCCCAAGTCGTAAAGGGTGTTTAACGCTCCCTACAGGCCTGGAAGGGGGGCGTTAGGCACAATAAATGATCTAGGGCTCCCTAGATCTCTAAAAATAGACCCCAAAAATAGCTTTTAAAAGTTGAATAATGCAGGATAATGGTTTTTGCATCTACTTGGGACTGACGGCACGTTAAATGGTCACCCGGATCGCCCGCAATTGTTCGTGGAAAATTTGCTCCTCTTTAGCTCCAAAACACTCTCACAGCTCTCAAATGATGCAAATGGTAAAAGTGGAGGCTCAAGAACTCCCTTATAGTCACTTTGGAGACATGACTTATCTTAATTGAAGTCATTAAAGTCAGAAGTAGTCCATTTCCTATGATATGTATCATGCGCCATGACCCCATATTGGCAGAAATTGCTCATGTTTTGATGAAAGAACTTTCAGGTTTGAATGATAGAAATGACCATGTTCAATTCTCAACGAGCGCTTTCTTTTATGGGATATTTTCTCACTCTTAAACTAAGTGCAGGAGGAGAGCATACTCAAGAATTATTATTATTTTTTTTTAGATGTAAGAAATAAGGTCTCCTAATTACACTTCCCCGACAACGACACCAAAAATGTCTAGTCAATTTAACGTCTTAAATTTCTCTACATAAATTATCAATCTAGGTATCGTAAACTGATGAAGTGTGGTGCACCATATGTGCTTAGTTAACGTTTTTCTTAAGTAATTCGTTGTTTTATAGTTTATGTTGTTTCTGGGGTTTTGTTCTTGTTGATCTCCTAAAGTGTCTAATGCAAATGGAAATCCTATTCTAAGGTCTTAAGAATACTTTTAAAGGTCAAGTATGGATGTAGATTTCAAGACAAGGTTTATGTTCCTAATGGTAACTTCCAGAACTTAGCACTTCAAAAGATCTCAAAACATGCTATTGACCAAATCAATACTTGAACAAAAATGTAAATATGCAGCTACTTAAATCAAACAAAAGATGAAATACTAATCATGAAATCACTGTCTCTGCTGCTTTTCTAAATACGGAAATAAAAGTTAAGCTATTGCACTCAAACAAATAAAAAATTGCAAGGAAAGTAAAACCTAAAATCAAATTACACATTCATAATTTGATCCCTCGCCAATAGTCCCGCTATGGCTTTTGGAGGTAACCGTCAATGTTATGAGCAATTTAATATCTAATTGCAGAAAAGTAAAACTAAAATCAAATTACACATTCATAATTCGATCCCTCGCTAGTAGTCCCGCTATGGCTTTCGGAAGTAACCGTCAATGATATGAGCAATTTAATATCTAATTGCAGAAAAGTAAAACTAAAATCAAATCACACATTCATAATTCGATCCCTCGCCAGTAGTCCCTCTATGGCTTTCGGAGGTAACCGTCAATGATATGAGCAATTTAATATCTAATTACAGAAAATTAAAACTAAAATCAAATCACACATTCATAATTCGATCCCTCGCCAATAGTCCCACTATGGCTTTCGGAGGTAACAGTCAATGATATGAGCAAGTTGATTTCTAAACTAACTAACAAAGCAAGTAAAGAAGACTGAAATCAAAACAGAACTGGAATTAAAAAAAACTAAGAAAAGCAAAGTCAGCAGAGAGGTTAATCTCATGTCACTAGTTGATGCAAAAACATATAAAGAAAAACTAATCTACAATCAACCGGTTGAACACACTTACATGAATTAAAATTGCATGAATGGAAAATCTAAACTATCAAACTTGAAAGCAATCAAATGACATAAGAAATCAAAGCAAAATTACAAATGAAATCTACTCTAGCCTACATTCATATGCTCCATGATATCTAGGTTCACATCTCCTTCCATGTTGAGAACATCAAATCTTTATTCAAATTCTTCAAAATGGACAAGTAGAACAAAGCTCTCCAAGCTTTCAAAAGCCATCAAGAAGACTACAACTCCAAGCAATAACAAAGCCAAGCAGCTAACAATGAAAGAGAGAGATCTCTATTTTATACAAAAATATGAGAGGCATATCATTAATGAGAGTCCATGAATCTCTCCCTCTACCTCTAGAGTCCTAATCAAAATAGGAAATGATAAGACACATGTCTTCTTAGAGTTATAATACAATTAGGAGATGTGACACATATCCTCATGATCCCATGATTCTTTCCACTCAAATTCGAACTTGGCCTTAGAGTACCACATAAGGTTCTTCTAGAAGCCTCTTTTCAACCTACACATGTCAACAATCTCAACCCATTGTGACACATATCCTCATGATCCCATGATTCTTTCCTCTCAAATTCGAACTTGGCCTTAGAGTGCCACATAAGGTTCTTCTAGAAGCCTCCTTTCAACCTACACATGTCAAAAATCTCAACCCATTTGTTAGGTATAAGCATATGCACATTATTTTCTAATTTTTAACCACAAATTCATTGAAAAGGCTTAGAATTAATAAAGATTGGAAAAACATAAATGTGACCCAATGATAATGAAAGTGGGATGAATGTGGTGACATAGTAGTGAAATGGAGGTGATATAGTGGACATAATAGTGAAAGTGTAATGGAAATGAATGACATTTTCAAGACTCAACAGCATATTCAACCTCAATGCCTATATTCACATGTATCGATCTATGCTTTTGCGGTGAAGCGGAAATCAAGACCTTGGGTAGAGGCTTACATCACTCAGCCTTGTTTCCTCTCCCAAGTTGCGTTTATTGTTTTTTGGAGACAGCTCATCAGAATGATCCTATTATGACACAAGTTCCGCATTGTGCTTATTGGCGGCCAGCATCGTCATATCTCTTTATTGAGAAAATCACTCTGACATAGCTACTGAGTGTGGGAATGCCCAACTCAAGACATGATTTTAGTTGTTTTATATATATGTGTTGTATCAGGTTTCTCATACCGCCCAAAGCTCTGATCCTCTCTGTCTTTTTTTTCCAAAGTAAAGGACAGTTAACTCTGTATGTTACCTCGGGAAGAGTGTTAGTGAACCTTAATGAGTTTATATAGGTTAAGGGAACAAGTTGACCAAGAAATATCCCAATATTCTCTCCTATGTCAGCTCACAAAAGCAGGGAAACATCAGAACTCAACCTATTTGGAGGAATTACTAATTCCTAATGGAGTCTACAAACGGGAAAGAGCACAAAGGCATGGAAACATCATTGCTTTTTCCTAATGGAACTCATGAAGGACTTGGAAACCCTATCCTCACATGCTATATATGCAAGGCTGGGGCCATTGTGAAAGGGGTCGAACCATTTGAAAGGATTGCCTATTTGACTGTCAAGCATAGTCTTAGACTAAGGCATCAGAAGAGGTTAAGAAGGGAGGGAGAGAGAGGAGCAGTAGGGGTAAGGGAAGGTTGATACAACCAATGGTTGTAATCACTCTTTTCTACATCAATATAGAACTGCAATTGTGTTTTCGACTATGTGATGTTGGTAGTATAACTTGTTTATATGTTTATGAAATTTTGTTATTATGAGTGGCTTAGATATATGCCACTAGATATCTTTATATGCTCATGCATTGTTTATCAAGGTTTTATGTTGTGATATTACACTTGTCTTATCTATGTGAAGGTTTTGATCTAGATATGGATTAGGGGTCTTCCGCCTAGCTACATTGTGCTCTCCAGCAACACCACACTAAGACTTGAGGTAATAAGTTCTTCTTCCTGCTTTGATATTCATTTTTTAAGAATAGATATGCATGCATGTTTATGATAGTTGTAGCTAATCTGACTGTCTTCCCAGGATCTCAGGAAGATCCTTGAGGGTTTCTACTTCACCAAACACTCGTGCATTAATTCCTATAGCAATCAACATAAATAAATCATTTGTTACCTTGCCATGTTAATACCAAGCTTATTGATCTACAGTCATTCACACATATAGAATTCATGCCAGTCACATGTTCTAAGAATTAGGAATACATATCAACATCTTTATAACCATGTTACCACAAGATTTGAAATCAACCTTTTAATAAGACTAGCATCATTAAATTTTGAAGTAATCATTTCAACAAGGTTAGTACCCATGACATAGTTTGCAATCAACACATAGTCATCAGCTATAGTGTTACAACTAGCACCCACTTTCAGTCATCAGCTATAGTGTTACAACTAGTACCCACTTTCACTCCTATGCATATCAGTTGTATCAACACACATCGTATTAGTACAATTATCTTAAAACGTGATCATTCCTTTTTGTAATCTCATAAGCACATACTCATATCATGCACCTAATCAAGAATTCCATCAATACTTTAAGTGTAAAGTTCAAGAACCATAATCAGTCATTCTTAAAACACTTATGTAACCACCCCTCTGACATTTACCCAATTTCACAAGCCTTCCAGGGTAAACATGAGAAAAGTGTCACCATGACATGACCTGACCTCACAATTCCAGTTAAGGAAGTGGGTCCTACAAAATGACCACAAATGACATCCTACAGGGACTATAGATCACCCAGGAGCTAAAGAAACACCCTAGGTGGTCAATCCCCTATCTAGAACCTTGTTTCACTGACCTAGACCCACAACCACACCCTTGACACTACTTCCATGCCATTATGAGGCTATAACCTCACTCACAGGATTGCCTCCATGTGATTATGACCTAAGCTCTTTAGTTCTGAGCATGCAGTCTCGGGATCAGTGCCACCTTTTCAAGCCAACCTCCAGACCACTGCCCATAATTTCCTGAAACTATCCATAATGAAGTCAAAGGTATTGACAATGCTAATCAATCAAAACTCAAGCAAAAACTTGACCCAAAGATGCCTAATCCATAGCAAACATTTCGTCAAACATATGGCAAACATGTAAGCTACAGGTCATGAATGTATATCTGATCATTAACTAAGATTCTTCATCTAAGAATCACTGAGAATGCTCTAGAACTTCTATAGCTAGCTGAAATAACACTTATTAGTCCATACATTCATCAACCATTCGATAATTAAGCAAATCATGACAAGATCTATAGATAACATACATAATGTAACCAACATATAACCAACAAATAACTAGCATAGAAACCATGGAAATTCAACCATAATATCGCCAACATGATCACCATAAGTATTCATGAATTATAGTAAAAAAATAGCTCTTATTAACATATGAAAATACTAACCAAGTCAAGGACATCCTCATACCACCTGACCATAGATTGGGCTGAACCAAATCTCTCTTTCAGCTAATCACCCTTGCGCCATATTCCAAGCATGAATGTGTCATGTCATCGAATAAACCAAGAGAAAATCAAACCAAGGCCTCCAAAGGCCAAACCACCTCAACTGTCAGCCACAGTGATTCCACCTCCAGGGTCGGACATCACTAACAACAACTAGATTAGTCTCTACCCAAGTTGTCCAAGGCTCCAAGAACTAGTAGCTCAACCCACAACCTTCCAAGGATCCAAATATTTTGTCCAACCCAGTCTCTAGGGACTAGTAACTCAACCCAAGTTGTTGCAGGGCTTCCAAAGCATTTTTTCCAACCCATAGCCATCTGGAACTTGAGCACCAATAAAAAAAAAAAAAAACACCATGGCTATCTAGGAAATGGCAAGGCAAGGCTAAAACCACTGTCTATCCAAGTAAATCTCCATGCCAATGATAACACATAACTGGAAAATCGCATGCATATACCATGCATCTAGATATCAACAAGGAAATCACACATTCAACTTATTACCTGCCAAACAATCCACTTGCACTTTTTGGTCCAACCATTCCCTTACACTTTCTTGCTTTCATTTGCATTATTTTTCCAAATCGTATCCCAAAGTGCTCCAATAATACTCTAATTGTGCAAGAGTACGAGAGAACGAAATGAGAGCTCCAAAACTAAACTGTCAAAGGCTAGTAATTGATTCTCTGAAGCCTTTTTATCATTGATGCCTCTGTTTTCCACATTTTCCTTCACTTTTCCTATAATTTCCTTAGCATGGAAATTCATGTCTCTTCACCTTCCTTTTCTCCTATTTTCCTTTATTTTCATAAATAAATGCCAGTTATTGCCACTTTACCTTTCCCAATTGCTTTGCCAATTTCCATATCCATTAATTAACCGAAAGTGATCCCCAATAGGATTTGTTCCCACCATTCAGCTTGGAATACATTTCCCATGACCTTGGTATTATATTTTTTTTACATGGAAAATCAACCAAGGGTTGTTACGAACCCCTCCCCCTTTGGTGAACATCGTCCTCTCTATGACACCTATGACCTTAAAACCACTGGAAACAAAACATACTTCCTATGGAGCTTTATAACCCATCTCATTGTGGTATTTACAATGGCCACTGCTGAAAACATGACAATCATATTGTTTGCTAGAGCTTTATAACACAACTCATTACAGTATTTACAATAACGACGACATATATACTCATGCACATTTGCTTCAACCAACAAATAATCATATTCTCTATGGAGCTTTATAACCATAGCTCGATACAATATTTACAATAATATACACATATACATATGCACATTTTCTCTAACCAACAAATAAAAGGATACGGTGCTCGCATCAGTCAACAAGGGAATCCATAGGCTCACACCTCAACACTCAAAAGTAGTACCAGGAATCATCTCCTTCCCAAGAAGTCCAAAATCCATAGCCAAGTAAAACGTGCATCCAGCGTCCATTGCTACAATCCTTATGTTATTATTTCTCTTAGTGAATTGTTACGGGTTCATTGTTCCAGGGCACACTCCCAATGTGCTTTTGATTCCATTTGGAAATACCAATGACCAAAACAAATTCATTCTCATGCCTTCCCTTCTCTGCTACTCAGTCCCTTGGGTAATCTGGTCACCCCCTTCCATGCAGTCACACACCTTCCAAGTTTCATCGGCATCCCCTTCTCTGCTACATAGTCCCTCAAGCGTTCCATCCCTTGGCAAGGTTTCCTCACATCGGAAGGTCCAAAATCCAACGCATATCCCTGACTCAAAACTATCATATCGGTCATAGCATGCTCATGTCAATCAATGGACATTATTTGGTACCAGTGTCCCACTATGGCCCTGCTCTTGAATCATTTACCATCATATTGTTTCATGTTCCAATTTCTTTCACTATTGTTGCTAGCATTCTTATGGTCAATTTCAACCACCCAAACCTAAGAATTTTCCATGCTTCCTATACCAAGCACATAATTTCCACTAGACTAAAAAGGAATTGGAATCAATTCAAACCATACCTCATTGGTAATTCATCAATATGATACCCCTGCAATTTTGTTTACTTCTTGTCACAACAAGTCTAGCTCTTTGATCAAATCATCAAGTATAATCATATCACATATGGTTAGCTCAAAATTCAACCATCATAGATCACATGTAACCATCATAAATCAGAGTCATATATCACATGCATAATTAAAACTGAAATAAAATATTGATATTTATCTTTCAATCAATTTTTTTCTTCTACTTGTGTTCTTGTCCTTTTCATACACACACTGAATCGGTTGTCAAACTCGGTAAGAACCCAGTTCCTTCTCTTCTCTTCAATCACATACACCCACACACAACACACAACACCACACAATACATACACTTACACCCAATGTACAACACAACACCTACACCTACACCCAGTGTACAACACAATATATAAACATACACATAGTACAACACAATGAATACATAATACACATAACAAAGTACCACATGTAACCAACACAACATATATGACATGTACACAATATCATAAGTATACAACACCACATATACAACATGTACACAACACCATGTGTACAACATGTGCACAACACCACATGTACAACATGTACACAATGTTTTCGTGCCTAGAGACAACCCCTGGTTTTAGGAGAAGGGTCAGTGCCTAGGACATCTTAGTGTCTCTTGAAGAAAGATCAACGTTGTTGAAGAGATAAATGTAAAATGAGTTAAGTCTGGTTCAATTAGCCTATTCGAAGGCATATTCAATATACACATAAACATTATATCATTCCCAAGAGTAAATGTGTAGATCTGGTGGCCTACACACAGAGGATGCAGTTTTATTGGTTGTTGCAATAAAGGTGGAAAGAATAAATATAAGAAATAAACCCAGTGCAAAGGGTTGGATAGGCACAAAATCCTATACACTAAATCCGAGTAGAATCGCGAAAAGATGAAGGAAATGAAGTGCATAAATTATGGAGCATGTTGACATGTGTAGGTCATGTCAACACATTAGCCCTACCTACGCAAGCAACATTAGCCACACATTAGCCCTACCTATGCAAGCAACATCACTGTCCGACGGAAGCAAAACCGAGGTAGCTAACATTTTCGAGGAAGAAATAAAAATATCTCATCTGCCTCCCCAATGGACTGCTTCCTTGTTGATGTTCCAATTGCAGATTTTTCTTCCTCTGGGGCCCTTAGAGCATGAAAGCCCAATGATTTCCTCCCATGACCCGCATCATATCCCTAAACATCTGGGATCTGGGGGTTGGCCCAAAATTTTTAGCTCTCAAAAACCTGCTCTACTCTCTTCACCCATATATCATTCTCATACAAGAATCTATGCATAATGTCATACATGATGTTCTATACTTTCAGAAAATGTTTCCGAATTGGTACATTTCTGCAATTGCTTCATCTAGTCTCTCTAGGGGTTTGGTGGCCTTATGGGATCCTTCTTGGGTAAACTAATAAATAAATAATACACGCACTCACTCATAAAATAAATATGAGACATATAGAAAAACCAGACATGGCGGAAAAGGGTAAAGCCTCATTATATTCCTCTCATTCTCAATCCAATCCAATGTACAAAGAATGATAATAGTACAAATAAATACATGAGGAAGTTGGTATCAAGATAATACGTCTATCTTGGACACTATGGTTGAGAAAATATCTCAACAACACAATAAACTAGGAGAGCTAGTTGGAGAGAATCTCTCATCCGAACTAAACTCCCTAGTTTGAGGAACTAACTCCCAATTCTCAAGATTTCATTTATTTAATTATGATATTTGGATTTATAATTGTTTTATTATGAGAGTGAGGCTAACATTCCCGCCCTCAATGATAAATCCAAAATAAGAGCAAGGAACCCTCTTCCAAGCTCTCAAGTTGATCCTCAAAAAAACATTTGCCTGAAAAACTGCCAAAGCTAGATGCTGAAGAAAATGCAATATGAAGAGACCATGAATCAGCTACATGTCTGATTCATCTCTGAATGCCGCTTGACAACTCCATCACGTGCTAAGCTGCAAAAGGATCCAATTGTCCTTTTCTTGAAATCAGCATCTTGTGTCCACTGACAAAATGTGATGAACGCCTACTGGCGTCTCTACTAATGATGATTGCCCACTGGCTGAAAAACAACTCACTATTGCTTTTGCTGTGTTTGAAAACTGCTCACTATTGACTTTGTTGTTGATCGCCCACTGACGAATTTTTTGATGTCAAAAACTGCTCACTGCAGATTTTGTTGTTGATTCCCACTGGCTGCTTCATTGATGTTGTCAAGACTTTCAATCTGACAACCACTATCAATTCCATTGACATTTCCCCCCCTTTGTCAGCTGAAAGGAGAGACAATCTTCAAATTATTGTTGAACTCCCCCCTTCAGGTGTAGGAGTGTTTCACTGGTGTACTCCCCCATTCAACTGCATGAGAGTACCATCTTCATTTTTACTATTGGTTGCATTATGTGTGAGTGAATTTGATTGTAAAACTTATACAATCTTTTGATCGTGGATGACCATTCCCAGGGATCAATCCATGAATAATCGATCTTCAATTTGCTTGATTGTTGTTGTGTGCTGCATTGTGTTGATGAATGATTTGACTTGCCACAATGGTGACAAGGATGAAGATCAAAACAATGATCTTCCAAATGACCGGTTCTTTGACAATGAAGGCATTTTGGTTTGATTGCAACTTCAGTTTCTGTGTACTTATGTTTGTCTTCACCTTTCTCAAAACTAGCCGATGTGATTTGTGCAAGAAAACCTACACTTAAAAACTTAATGGGCCTTGAATAATCTGGGATATGCAAGTTAGCGTTATCTTTGACATATCATAAGCCTCGTTGATTTCTGTTGCTTTGGATTTCTTCACATGGCTTGATGATTGGTTTGGAAGAAACTTGAACTGGATCAGGGACAACTTCGACACTTGAAGTTGGTTGGATCAGTGACTTGGAATCAACATCTTTATCTTCATCTGTACAGATGAAAGACTTGGAAAGATCACTCTTCTGTTGCAACTCATCTCTTTGAATTTGCAACTCCAGTTGAAGAAACTCAATCATTTCATGTGCATGTTTAAGATGCACTTGAATATCAGCAAAAGTTATTTTGCTGATGTTCACCATGTCTCCAGTTGATGATAAAATCAAATTGTTAAGAATTTGGGACAGTTGAATGTGTGTTGCCATGTTAGCCTGCTCACTTTGAATTTAGGCTCGTTTGTACTATTGCTTATTGCTGATGCTTTAAACACTTGCTAGAGTTTTATAACTTGGTTGCTTGAACTCTTGATTTCACGATCGCTTTGCTTGAATGCTTCACTGACACTTTGTGAATGCTTCAATCAACTTCACACTGGCTCGTTTGTTGTAGATGTCATGTGTTGAACTTTCGCGCTTGATTTTGACATGCTCGCTTGCTTGTTGTTTGATTGACACACTCGTTTACTTTGATTGTTTGAATGACATGATCGCTTGATTTATTGCTTATTGCTCACTTGAAGAATAGAATACACTTGTTTGATGATGATTGCTTGCTAGATGGCTTGCTTGAACTTGCTTGATTGCTTACTGACACTTTGTGCTTTCTTGAATGTACTCACTGAATGTGTTGATTTTAAAAAAGGAAGGGTGTCAAACACTATCGAAAATGCACCTAAGAGACAAATTCCCTATAAAAATAACTCCAACATGGGATAATATCGCTCTGGAACAGCGTATGTGGCCAAAAGACTGGATTGCTTTTTGATCCATGGGCAGTTGTTAGAGCGACTTGGGGATGTTCGCTCGGAAACCATAAACAATTTCATTTCTGACCATAGCCCTATCTCGTTGCAATGGCAGAAAACACACATTCGTATGGGCATTCCTTTTAAATTCAACCGATCCTGGTTGGAAGATCTGAATTTCAACAATCTTGTTCGGGAGACCTGGGGGCGACAAGCTCTTCTTATTATCCCACCATGATTAATCTCCTTGAAAAACTGGATTCCCTTTGTGGGAAAGTCAAGCTCTGGCAAAAACAAAAGAAAAAGGACCATAAGAAAGAACTTGATGACATTCAAAAATAATTGGATCGGATCCTACCTAAAATGTCCTCCCATTGCCTTCCTATGAAGATCTGGATACGAATACATGCACTTGAAATCAGAAAGAAAAACATTCTTTCTATTGAGGAATCTACCTAAAGATTAAAAAGCAGGGCGACTTGGATAAAGGAGGGCGACCACAATACAAAATTTTTTCACCGGTTTTCTAACCATTGCCGCAACATAAATTCCATCTGGGAGATTATGGATGAGGACGGCCAAATTCACCAAACACAAGAAGGTATCTACAATGTGTTTGTTCATTACTTTCAGAAGGCATATGACAGAAATGAAAATATAATGGCGAAGGATCTAATTTGGGGAATAGATCCTTATTCCACTATGTACGAGGACGAGAAAAATGAAGAGTTCTACAAGGTAGTCACTAAGGAAGAATTCCTGAAAGTGCTAAAATCCTTCAAGAGAGATAAATGCCCAGGTCTTGATGGATGGACAATTGAACTCTTTACTCAATTTTTTGAACTTTTTAAGAATGATCTTTTGAGCATGGTAAAGGAATCCAGATCCATGGGAAAAATACATCAACACATCACTTCTACATATATTTCCCTCATTCCAAAGAACAACAATGCAAAAAATTTCTCGGCATTCAGGCCAATCTCCCTATGCAACATTATTTATAAAATCATTTCAAAGACAATTGAAATACTCTTTCATGATACATGTCTCCTAAAAAACATGGATTTCTCCATAACAGGCTCATCCACGATATTGTTGCAAACATGCAGGAGAGTATGCATTCGATCCACATCAAGAAGCTAAATGCAGCTATCTTCCAGATTAACCTAAGGAAGGCATATGACTGCCTGGATTGGGGCTTCCTTAGATGCGTCCTTATCAAAATTGGACTCAGTGCTAAATGTATAAATTGGATAATGGCATGTGTGGACAATGTAAACTATGTTGTCTTAATAAATGGTTATCCAACAAAATATTTTCGGGCTGCTCGAGGTTTGAGGTAGCGATGCTCACTTCCCCCCTTCTCTTCATTCTGGTAATGGATAGCCTAAGTCTGCACATAAAAAGAGCGGTAATGGAGGAAAAATTATGCCCAATGAAGATGGATAACAACACCAACATTTCACACAGTCTTTTTGTTGATGATATTTTGATCATGAGTATGCTCTGTCACTTTCCCTGGTTATGTCTCTTTAATATTTTTAACAAATTTGCAAATGCTATAGGATTGCACATAAATAATGGAAAATTTGTAAGATTGATTTATAATGGAAAATCTTCTATTACATATATAGAATATTTATTTGGTATCAAGGAAATGCCTATTCATAATGAAATGAAATATCTTGGATATTGCTTAAAATCTTGCTGTTACAAATCTGTTGATTGCCAATGGATTATTGACCATTTTTTCAAAATGATATCTGGGTGGGAGTTCAGATGCCTTTCACTGGGAGGGCGAGTTGTCTTCTCCCAAGCAGTATTAGTGCAGTTGGGGGTTTATTGGGCTCATCTCTTTCACATCCTGCATCCACTGTCAAGGATCTAAGCTGCCTAACAACAAACTTCATATTGGGGGCGAGGAGCCATGAAAGGAAAAAATACCATCTCACCAAACTGGTCATCATCACTCTCCCGAAGGAATTAGGTGGATGGGGGATTATGGACCTTCACAAATTTGGCAGGACATTGTTGATGAAATCCTTATGGAGAGGTATATTTGGGAATGGCTTCTGCAGCAAAATCATCTAGCACAAATACCTCAAAAACAAAGATTTCAGGTATTGATACATAAAAGGCACCATAGGCATCAAGAAGGGATCTGCCATTTGGCAAAGCTTCCAGGAAATGGAAAAATGCTTCTTTCAGCAACTTACATGGAAATTCAAATTATGAATTGTATCCTCATTCTTGTTGACCCCATCCTTGGTGTTGGAGAGGAATGCTCCATCCCCGAGAACAATAGAATTCGCCTAAATGGACCGGGAATTTATCTTTGGGGTCAAGCTATAACTAATTGGCAAGGTCCAATTCCCATTTGGAAAGAGGCTCACTCTCTTGGCCTTAATGGCCACATGGCTCTGCAATGGAACAAGATTATAGCAAATATCAAACACATTGGCATCTGTCGCATGGGACCCCAAGACTCAATCACTTGGAAGGGCAAGATGACAACTGATAATATCATTGTAGCTATTACCTATTTCTCTCTCTCCAGGGTATCAGCATTGCAAGTAGAATTAGAATTCCCTTTTGCCTTTTGGAAAACAGGAATTCCAAATAAAATCATCATCTTTCTTGGTTGGTTTTCCACAATAAGAATCTCATCTGAGAGAACCTACAGAAAAGACAATGGCAAGGGCCAGGTGTATGCTCTATCTGTAAAAGTGATACTGAGAACAACAATCATATTTTTCTTCAATGTCGAAATACTGTCGAGGTATGGAAGAAACTGTCTAAAAGTTTTGGTTTTCAGTATATCTTGCCTTCCTCCATCAAGGAGTCACTAAAGTGGTGGAGCACTTCGAAATCCTGCTGGAGAGCCATTCCATTACTTATTTTATGGGCCATCTGGAATTGGTGGAACAAGTACCTTTTTCAGAACTCAATGGCGGATTTCCATCAGATCTCTGATCGAATCATATCAAACTTCTCTGTTTTCTTTTCACAACCTACTCATCCCAACAACAACCCACACGTGCAGAATAACACATAGTTTGTATACCCAATGGGATTTTTTTACGGAGCAGCACAAAGGGGTTCTTGTGCATGTGGGGTTTGGATTACTATATCAACTGAACTCTCCTACATGAGCTTCTGGAATGGAGGCTATGACACCAACAACAAGGTGGAAGCAATTGCTCTATGGGGTCTCTTGTGGTTCAACAACTTTCTAAATATCCCTTGCACATATATGGGGACTCGAAGATTATTATTGATAAAGTATTAGGTAAAGCCTCCATTAACACTCCTATATTACAAGGATGACTGAAGAAAATAGAGCTCCTTTGCTAGCTTCAGGGAGGCTACACAATCCAGCACATAGACAGATCCCAGAACATGGAAGTAGACAGTTTATCAAAAAAAGGATTGTTTGGAGTGCATGGCAACTGGTATTTGAAAATCACTTGGGAGCACAATACATATGACATGGGGGACTTCCTATTTCTATGTTAAATCCAAGCCTCCCTTTTTTCTGCAAAATTTGCATATGCTTTCCCTTTTTGTTCCTGCATATGTCAATTTTGATTTACTGCTCTAAACTATACATGTAATTTTGTTTTACAAAAGGGGTTATTCCCACTGCCCCTGAACTACTAAATCTTTGTGCTCCAAGGATTATATGATCTTGTTTTTGATGATCGGTATATATTTTCTATGATAGTTCACACTTGATCCTCTTACGAGAGATGGAAAACATGTTTTCCAAACATCTTCACAATGATATGTAATGGTTTCTATTCTATACATTTTCTTGAGTTCATATAAAGCTCTTTTCTTACTGCAAAAATAATAATAAATAAATAAATAATTCATTCTAATGGCTTTGACAATATAGATATGGTTAGTAAATATGACAAAGATTTTCATTCTAATGGCTTTGACAATATAGATATGGTTAGTAAAGATGACACATATTTCAAATATTTCTATCGACTGGACTTACAAAGTTTATGAGCAATGGCATCACATTGAAAACTTTAAGTGTTATTAATTATCTTCAGTGTAAAACTTTGGAACTTAATCAGTGTCACTTCATATATATGCATTTGTGTTGCCTTCAATAAAAATGACAAAGATACATTAAGATGCATATATGAAGGTTGTTGTTATCATCATAATGAAATCACAAACTTTAGTTTACCAAATGTGAATATGTGATTAAGGAGAAGATTAATGTTGGTAAAGCGGAGATACATTAATCGATTGATTTTCCGAACTGATCCATAGGTAATCAATATCTATATCTACATAAACTAAATGTGAATATGTGAATTTGTGATTAATGAGGAGATTAATTTTGGTAAAGCGGAGATACATTGATCGATCAATTTTAGTTTATTTAAAAATTTTAGATGAATTTTTAATTTAATATTTTGAGAATTAGAACTATGACTTATTGACCACTATATTTAATGTTTCTATCATGTTACAATTAATTATCTTTATATGATAAATATATTATATATATATATATATATTACAAATTGTTTGATTTATTATAAATTTTCATATTATTTAATTTTGTTTTTTAATTAAACATACATTTTCTAACAAGTTTTTTTAATTAATATATAATATTCAACTTACAAATTATTAATTTTCATATGTTTAACCAATAAAATTATAATTTAATCTCTTCTAAATAAACAAATAAATAATGTTTTCTTTAACTAAAATATTTTCATAATTATTTAATTTTGCAAAATAATATGATAAGTCATAAAATATCTAATATATTTTTAAAAGCAACTATAATTATTGAAAATGTTCATGGAAATAGAATCTTATACTTCATGATAAGGACTAATAAAACATTATTATGGTTGTTGGGTAGGATTAGATTCTCCACTACACAATGCGAAATTACAAATAACAAAATATCTTAATTTACCAATGTAAAATATAAATAGACCAGATTCCAAAATAACGAAATATCTCAATTTTTGAATCAATAAAATCTAAACAGTCCAGATTACAAACCTTAACAATAATTTAAATTCAATATTTTTACTTTAATA
>APFE030085295.1:0-10122 GCA_000404065.3 Pinus taeda
AACGGGTTCAGAAATAGCTGAGTAAAGCACCGGCACCATCCTCGAAACGTAACGAAGAGCCCAATCGATGATGCCGGGAACCCGGTCACGTCGATGGAACAGCTAATTCCATTCTGACCGGGGCCCACTACAAGCCTATGATAAATAATTTAAGTAGTTTAATGAAGTGGAAAAGTTACTTCGAAAGTTATGGAAATTTTAGTTATATTTAGAAAAAATTTGACAAACTTTTTTTTTGTAAATGTAAATTATAGTGATTAAATTTCAAAATTTTAAATATCCTACATATTTTCGATGGTCCTTATAAATAAACCAAGAACTGATGAAGCCGCTCTGCAGAACGCGGTCTGCCGCTATACGGACAGAAAGACGTGGGGATCACACAATAATGAATTATTCCGTGTTAAATGGGTTATATGTGGTAAAAGAGAAACATCAGAATCATTTCCGTCGGCCTAGTCATTCTGGCAATGTGTGTGGTAGGTAAAGATGTCAAAACAATGCGTCTCGTCATGCGAAAAAACGCTGCGGCACATTCAAAGGGTAACGTACAACAATAATGTCATATTCAAAAGGAAACCCCATGGAAGATTTCGTGACTGGTTCTTTGGTTACATCGAAGAAGCTCCGATCGCATCTTCAAAAGAAACAAGCAAAACGCTGGCCACCGGCCTCCAGGTCATATAAAATTTGTCGTACCTAGATTCTCACGAAAGTAGAGTGAGATTCACAAAAAGCGATGGAAGCCCTCCCTAACCTGACAGGTAAATAAGGTTGTCCGATCAAATTTGAATGGTAGGTTCAGCATGGAATTTGACAGGCAAATTATCTTTCACTGGGTGGCTTTTGGGTTAAATATAAATGAAAAATCTGTAAATATATATATATTAGTTGAACTTGTATAAATGGATTGTGAGGTGTGAAAATTTTTGTAAGTGAGCTTATTTTAAAATTTTATTTTTAATAAAGTTAGCTAGAAATTGTTTCCATTTAGAAATAGCTTTGAAGGAAAAAATAATTTAAAATGACTTATTCTTAGTTTTAAATAAGTGTATTTTCATTTTTCTATAATATATTTTAGTTTGGAGCTCTTAACCTTAAATTGTCATTTAAATTAAAGAAAATGAAGAAATAACCAATATAAATCCATCTTAACTAAATATCTAAAAAAAGATCAAACCCCTAAGTGAAAAATAAAAAATTGACTAAAATAAATTTCACACAACATATTTGATCCCTCTTGAACCTTTATAGATTTGTTATATATATATATATATATATATATATGGGGTATTTTTAACTGTTGAAAATAAATATTTGAATGTATAAAATGTCTTCAAAATTTATATGGAAATTTGGATTGTGTATTTTTTTTTCTTATGAAGAGAGCTTTAAATTTACAATTCCAACACATTTTTGCTTGATTTCAAACAAATTTGACGAAAAAAATACTTTAAAAAGGGTTCAATGTGTATATAATATATACACGTTTAAATATTTTTATCAAAATATTTTATTTATTAGTCAGATTGAATTTTTTAATAATAATAATATTTTTTAAATGTTAATATTAATTTGATATTAAGACTTAAATGATTTATATATTTCTTTGAATTTTTTTACTTTTAATTATTCATTATGTTTAAGCATTGAAATATTTTATTATAATGGGCATTAAAAAAATCATTTGTTTATTTTGTAGTGTAGGAAGATACAAGCAATAAAAAAGCAAATCCCAACTCCACCCTCTCAAATTTTGGTGTTTGGAATCGATTTGAAGAGAGTCCTACCCGTGTGTTCTCCATATACATATATAGGCACGAAATTGATATTGAAATAAATTAGATTAGATTATATATATATGAAATTGAGATTAAAACAAATTAGTTATTAAAAACATTATTTGAGTCATACACTAAAATATTTTTAAAAACTTTATTTAAATAATGTATCAAAATATTTTGAGAAAATATAAGAATTATATTTTCTCCTACTTAGAAGTAAAAATAAAACATTTTTAATATTTATGTACTTTATTTCTCTTTAAAGTTGGTATATGATTATGATATTTCATATGGATATAAAAATATTTTATTTATGGTTGAGAGTAAGAATAAAATATGTATATATCTTTTTGTTTTTTATTAAAGTCGATTTTTTTAAAGAATAATATTATATATATATATAATATATAGACACCTATCAACTTAATTGTTGAGCAAAGAATAAATTATACATCTTCATTTAGAGTGTGCTTTATTCCTATCTCTCCTAGGAATCGCTGCATTCACAACATCTCTTTACAAGCTTCTGTTGCAACTATGTACTCTTGCTTCTGTTGTAGAGAGGGCTACTATTCTTTGAAGCCTTGACACCCAAGATACTACTGCACCTGCAAATGTATACAAATAACCTGTAGTGGACTTTATGGTATCCATATCTCTCCAGCCATATCCGCATCTGTAAATCCTTCAAGCACAGTCTCATCATGACCAAAACATAAACAATAATGACTAGTACCCTTGAGATACCTCAAAATCCATTTTACTGCTTGTCAATGTTGTTTGCCTAGATTGGCAAGGAACCTACTCACTATTCCCACTGAATATGCAATGTCTAGTCATGTGCATACCATGGCATACATCAAACTGTCGACTGCTGAAGCATAAGGAATCCTGCTCATCTCTTCTTTCTCTTTGTCATTACTAGGACATAATTCAGTGCTCAACTTGAAGTGGGTTTCAAGGGGTGTACCAATTGGCTTAGTATCCTTCATAATCCGCATGCCCAATATTTGTTGTGTTGGTCCCAAATCCTTCATTGCAAATTTGCTACCCAAATCTTTCTTCAATCTATTGATCTTATTCTTATCATGCCCAACAATCAACATGTTCATCCACATATAACAATAATATGATATACTTTCCTTGATCATACCTCTTGATATAAACACAATGGTCAGCTTCCAACCTCTGAAAACTATGTTCCAACATGAATGAATCAAATTTCTTGTACCATTGTCGAGGTGCATGTTTCAACCCATAGAGACTCTTCTTCAACCTACAAACAAGGCCTTCTTTGCCTTTTACTATGAAGCCATCTGGCTGCTCCATATAAATTTTTTCGTCCAATTCACCATGAAGGAATGCAGTTTTTACATCTCACTGTTCACATTCTAGGTCTAAAGCAACAACTAGACCAAGAATGACTCCAATGGATGACATTTTAACAACATGTGAGAAAATTTCAATGAAGTCAATACCTGCTTTTTGGGCAAAACCTTTCACCACCAGCCTTGCTTTATACCTCTCCTTCTTTTCGTCACCTTCATGCTTAATCCTGTACACCCATTTGTTTTGTAGAGCCTTTCTGTGAACCAACTGTGGTGGTGCATTATCAAGTTGTAAAGGTTCTTGCAAGATTCCTTCTTCTTGTTGTTCATCATTTTTCACTTGTTGTTCTTCATGCTCCTAAATTTGTTGTTCATTATCTTGTATTGGTGGTATGTTTTCCTGTTGCTCTTCAAACCTGTCAATAACCTTCTTGACCTCCAACTCACCTACAGTGTTCTTGAACATTTCTGACTTATTAAATATAACATCCCTGCTTCTAATAATTTTATGTTTGACTCGATCCCATAGACGATAACCAAAATCTCCATCCGCATATCCCCAAAAAATGCATTTCATAAATTTATCATCTAACTTAGTTCTATTTTCTTTGGGAATATGTACGAATGCTTCACATCCAAAGATTTTCAAGTGAGAATAATTCAAATTCTTACCAGTCCAAACTTCTTTAGGGATACCGCCATCCAAGGCTGTAGTTGGAGATCTATTTATGAGGTAGCAAGCGGTCTTGACTGCTTTAGCCCAAAAATTCTTCTTCAAATTGGAATTGGACAACATACTTTGCATCTTTTCCATTATGGTACAATTCATCCTTTTGCGACACCATTCTATTGAGGATTACCAGGCATAGTCTTCTCATGCTTTATGCCAATCATGTTACAATATTCCTTAAATGCATTTGAGCAATATTCTCCAGTTGTTAAACCAGAGCATACATTACACACAACGGATTTATACTGAGAGACTTAGCGGATTTATACTCATAGACTTAGACGGCAATATCAAATAATAATTTCAGAGGCAGACAAATGGAGAAACAACAAAATTAGTCAGTCAGAAACAACGGAATAGATAAAATAATCACTGGAGAACAGAAATCACTTTGCATTACATAACAAGCTTGGGCCTTGGCTTGCTTTCCTTGGCCAGAGAAATTACAAATTTACAGAGGCAGAAGAAGGATTTAAAATCCTATATGTGATTCAGATGGAGATCTTGAATAATCTAGAAACTAATTGCAGTGTAGAAAGATCTAGAATCCCCCATGTGATTCATGAATTTGGCTTCACACTTAACAGAGTCGTGCTGCATGAGTCTAACTGTTTGAATTTGTTTCCTTTTATTTTTGGATTTTCTTGTAAAAATTTGGCAGTGTGTTTTTAGAATTTGGTATTGTTTTTTTGGGAATAGCAAAAGGGTCCTAGTGCAACAGTCTAACTTTTTGATTTTTTATTTTTTTTATAATTTGGCAGTGTTTTTGAAATTCTGTATTTTTTGGAGAATACTAAAGTATGAGTTGTGTAATTTGTAAAAATTTAATAATTATAAAATTAAATTGTTTAAAAGTTTTTTAAAAATATTTTATATATTTAAAAAATATAGTTTAAATAATTTAAAATTATATTATTAAATTAAAATATATATTATTATGATTATCTAATTTTAAATATCTTTAAATACGATTTTCTTATTTGTGAAATAAAAGACACTTTATACCCTGATTTGACTATTAAATTTACCAAATCATACATCACTTTAATTTACAAAAAAGTAGATGTTCTTAACCAAGACTTTAAAATTGCAGCTCCTGCGCTTAGTAAGTCACAAGAATACTAATTTTTAAAATCGCAAATGCAATGAATATGTAGCTTCTCCAATTAAGCTGACTGATTCAACCAAGGGATATTTTAGATACAGAAAAGTCGGGACCAGGGTTGGAATTTGATGAGAAGCTAAAAAATTACGTAACTTTCAAAAATCTGTTTTGAAACTATGAAAACAGGTTGGAAAACGTCGAGCTGATATTTTTTGAAATTCCAACCCTCGTCGCCCGCAGCGCATTAATTACATGCAACCGGCACTTTCCCATGTCCATGCGGTAGAAAAATCACCCTCAAATAACATGTTTTGGCTGATTAAATCTTTGTTCATATAATCCTGCGCATGGCTCACATCCCATGCGTCTTCCAACAAATCAAACTGTTGAAAATTTTGACATTCGTCTACGAAATCCCAATTTTCATCCTGCCATTTCAGATCGGGGGTCTCGGACAAACCCTTGGTGGTGAAGGTCTCCTCAGAAGGTTCACAGAACTCGTCCTTAGTGTCCAGAACGGGGTACGATGGAATGCCGAGCTCGTCATCTGAAGCGTCTAGGAGGTAACAGAGATCAATACCTGAGTCCGAAACTAGAGCTTCGACCTCATGGACACTATAAATATCGTAGGACGACGAATCATCCCCCGAGATTGGCGCACACAAAGTCGAAAACGTCGCACTGATCTCTTCCTCCACGCTTCTCATCACACCAACTACGTAATCTTCACTGGAAGCGCATTCTTCATTGACTTCTTGATTTTCTGCTACGGTTTTTTCTAACAGTGGCAAATGCCGAAACAGATCCGTTTCTTCACAAATGCCATTGAAAGAGCGTTTGGACTCCCGGACGTCAGAGGAGTCCGGCAGAGCCTCCGGCTGTCGGCAGCGCTTTCTGAGTGTGGCAGACATGATTGAACGACGGCCCGGAGATTTGAACACAGAACACAACGGTGGTGATAGTTCGGCTGCAGCGAAGAGCTGCTATGCCAATATGAATAACAGAGCAGATATGATACAAGTTATCAAGATTGGCTATATGTAACTCTGAGGCAGCTATATACTTATATAGCTGTGCGACCCGACTTTATTTGGAGGAGTCTGCCAAACGGCAAGGGAGGTTAAAGAAGAGCATGGAAGATTAGAGACGGCAGGCAGAGCTCCTGTCTGCTATTTCTCCCACTTTAGTATTGGAATAAAGCTTTGCTTTATTAGTGGATGTCTAATTTTCAATCACCAGATGATATTGCAGAACAATTTCCATGCGCATCGCGTGAACCTGCAATTGCAGCCGCCGATAGAAAATGATGTTAGGTTTAGGATTCGCGTCACTTTTTTGGCAAAGAGCATTAGCATGCCATATAGGGGTCTTCATTATAATATCTTTTAACTGTTGGCGGTTCGTGATTGGTGCCCCATATTAGACGAGACAAGCACGAATATGTCGAAAAGCATATACTCTTTTTCCATGTAACCAAAGAGCCAGTCATAGAACGCAAGTAATTTTCAAGGAATAATTTAGTATCTCTTACCGCGATTGAACCATTATTATACTTCCTTTGGTCGGTATAACGAGTTGATTTTTCATTGGCTCTATATAATTAATTTAATTTTGACTAATTCTTTTATACTGTTAGGTTTTTATATATATAATATAATATAATATATATAATATATATATATATTTCATTTGATTAGTTAATATTGTTTATTTCTTATTTCCAAATTATAATAGTCTACCTCTTGTATTCCTCTACTAATATTTTAGTCAATATCAAATTATATGTTTACATCTCTACGCTGCCACGCTACCACATGGTACACTCTTAAGTTTTCCATAGCTACAAGTTATCTTCATCAACATTGTATTATTCCGCTGCCTCTTTGTGTCACACTATCTCAAATACGAAAGATTTATGAAAACAAATAACAAAGCCATTACTCCCAGTTTATTTCTCTGCTCCAACCCTTGATTCTTTGTCCAGCTACGGGTCTTGCATTAGCCGTCTCTTTATTTGATGTTTAAATAGAAAGAGTAAAACATTATGTTTCTTTACGAGAGTAAATTTTTATAAACGTAGTTTTCTTTTATTTAAAATTATATTTGTATTAAATTTATAATAGTTAATAGTTTTATCTGTATAGTAGATTTTTAATTTTTCAATTTATTTAAAATTTAATGGGTAATTATATTAAAGTTTATTTTTAATTTTAATTTTTTTTAAATATTAATAATCTCTTTAATCTAAATGATAAATTTTCAATTTTATAATATATATGTTTTATGTATGTAATTTAAATATTTACATTTTTGAGATGGCAATTGTTTAGTTAAAAAATTAATTAAGTATTAATATGGTAGATTAGTAGCTTGTTACGTGGAAATAATGTTTATTGTAAATATAGTAATTAAATTTAATAGATAGCTTTTGTTTGTTTAGAATATTTAAGTCTTTCTCTTAATTATGCATTAAGTAAATATATCTTTTATATATAGTTTTTTAAGAAGTTTAAGAGAAAAAATGTTTTATGAAAACATTATGTTATGAGCCATTTTGAAGCTAATTATTAACTTTACAGTGATTATTTAGTATAAAAATATATTTTAACTCAATTTAATTGTAAAGCATCTAATCAAATTTTGGGAAAAATAATTACTAAACAACTAACTAATTGTTGAAAACTAATTATAAAATAAAATCATAAAAAATTCAAAAAATCAAATATACAAACTACTCATGTAAGTTACACATTATATTCCAAGAGATAAAGACTAAAGAGTTTTTTACTTTCTAAATATAATATAATTTTCGTAAAAAATTAAAAGTTTAGGTGTTTAAATTATTCATATAATTTACACATATATTTGAAGAAATAAAAGTCAACCTAAATCCATTTTAAATCAGAATCTACTCAAACTCCTATTTATAATTTTTTTTATTTCTTTAACTTTATATAATTCATTGAAAATAACATTAAACTAGTGTATATAATACTATAATAATTAAAAAAAAATCTATTTATTTTTTTAATACTTAATAAAAATATTTTTCAAATTTAATAATTTTAAATATTATTTTTAAAATTTAATTTTAAATATAAAAATAATTATAATTTAAATGCATCTAATTAGTATAAATATATCTTGATTAACTAATATATATTATATAATATATAATATATTATATATATACTAATATTTTCATATAATATATATATATATATATTCAGCGTTTTTTCGCATGACGAGACGCATTGTTTTGACATCTTTACCTTCCACACACATAATGACTAGGCCTTTCTCTGTTACCACATATAACCCATTTAACACGGAATAATTCAATATTACGTGGCCCCCACATCTTTCTGTCCGTATAGCGGCAGACCGCGTTCTGCACAGGGGCCCACGTCATTTCTTTTGTTTCATCAGTGCGTGGGTTATTTAGGAGTGGTTTAACGTGGCCGAAAAATTAATTGGATTGTCAAAAATGTTGAAATTTAGGTAAAAATAATTTAAAAAATTCTTGTAGAAGCAGTGTTTGAATCGTGTTTTTAATGGTAGAAATAGATTTAGCACCATCGAAAACTTCTAGAACACCTAAAATTTTGAAATTTAACAACTATAACTTAAATTTACAAAAGCATAAATTATTTATCGTAAACTGGGCCCAGGTCAAAATGGAATTAGCTGTTCCATCGAGGTCACCGGGTTCCCGGGTGGTGCCAGTGCTTTACTCAGTTATTTCTGAACCCCGTTGTGTGTTGTAGTTATCGTGGTGTACTTTCCAACGGAGTTGTCTATGGAGATTCTGGTGATGGAATCCGGCGGAAGAAATGAGGTTAAATCTTGATTTTTAGCAGTTAAAATGGTTTTTTAACTGCATATTTGGATTCAGCACCTGAAAAACCCCTAGGACCCTTTGATTGTGCAGAAACTAGCTATCAAACTTGGGATTCCAATAAATTACTGCCGGATTTTGACTGGAAAAATCCGCCAAAAAAACTTTCAAAAAGTCTCATTATAGACAACTGCCTTTCCAACGGCAACATCCAAGTATTGTGCAATGGGTCCACCGACGAGGAATACTTTAAACTCCAACCAGTTAGAGGTTGTTGCTTTTCAAGGGTGAAATTATTTGCTCTGTTTTATTCATGTCTGACTATAATTATTTATTTATATATAAGTTTATCGCATCCATTATCACATGTGGCCCCATTAGTGATAGTGGTTAGGAACCTTATCAACAAATTTAAAGACATTTTAAGCTTCTGAAAAGTTAAAAGATCGAAGCTATATCTTATAATGTGAGGATATATTTTATAACATAAATTTTCCCAGATTAAATGTATTATTAATTTAATTTTTTTTTTGGTATAATGAAATAAGTGTTATATCTGTTTAATTTAAATATAATGAAAAAACGCTGCGGCACATTCAGAGGGTAACGTACAACAATAATGTCATATTTAATGGAAGATTTCATGACTGACTGATTTCGCAGAAGCTTCGATGGCAAAACGCTGGCCACCAGACCATATAAAATTTGTCGTACCGAGATTCTGACGAAAGTAGAGTGAGATTTACAAAAAGTGATGGAAGCCCGCACTGACCTGACAGGTAAATAAGGTTGTCCGATCAAATTTGCAATTAAAATAAATACATAGACAAATACACAGACAGAAGATCAACAAAAGTGAGACAAAGTTCACACAATCTTCATTAATCCATTTGCTTAATTAAATCACACTTATATAGGAAACTCATAACTAATTCTGGCAACCAATTCCTAACTAATTCTGTTCAATAACTAATTCTATTTCTGCATTATTCTCACATCCTCCCTTAATGGAGAAATGGATTTTCTACAATACCTCACTGACTTCTAAAAACTTCAAATTTGATTTTACCAAGGGGCTTAGTAAATATATCAGCCACATTATCCTTGGTGTTACAAAATATCAATCCAATTTCATTTGACTCAATTTTCTCACGTATAAAGTGGTACTGTAACTCAACATGTTTTGTTCTAGCATGGTAAACTGGATTATGTGCTAATTTGATAACACTCTGATTATCACAATTGATACATGTTGCACCACTTTGCGCTTCTTCAAGATCTGCAAGAATTCTCTGCAACCAAATAGCTTCACAGGTGGCATTGGTCAAAGCTTTGTA
>APFE030085297.1:0-23045 GCA_000404065.3 Pinus taeda
GCTCTGGAAGTTTAGGACCCAAAAAACTGCTAAAAATAGTAAACTGTGCTATAATTAAGGAAACTAAAAGAACTGAAAGAAGCACTAGAGGGGATCGAAGTGGAATTAGCAGGTGGCCACCAATATCCACCTGGATCAAAATCTTTCAAAGCTTTCACCAAGGCAAGAGCTTGCTTCTCAATAATGTTATATTTTAAGGCTGCATTTTTTATTGTCCTACTGAAAAAGGAAATTGGCTTCTCAAGCTGGTCCCTTTTCTGCATAAGAACCACTACCATAGTATGCTCTGAAACGAATGAAAATAAAATGAAATCTTGGGAATAATCTAGGCAGATCAAAATCGGAGCTGAGGAAAGAGCTAACTTTACCAAATTGAAAGACTTCATAGCTTCTTCGGTCCACTTCACCACACTATCTTTTTTCAACATATTTGTAATTTCCCTCAAATGTATAGCTAGATTTCACACAAAATGACATAAGAAGTTCATCTTACCATTGAATTCTTAGATCTCCTTTTTACTATGAGGAAAATCAATTTTCTGAACGGCTTCCATTCAAGTAGGATTGATGTGCATGCCCTCCTTGGATATTATGTGACCGAGAAGATTCCCTTCATCCATGGCAAACAAGCTCTTTTGGGGATTAATAGATATGCCATAGTTTCTACACCGTTGAAAAACAATCTTCAAATGGTAAAGATAATCCTCATCTGAATTGGAAATAACTGTCAAATCATCAAGATAAACTACACTTTCTCATTTGCAAAGGCGATATCCATAGCTTGCTAAAAACTTGCACCAACATTCTTTAAGCCGAATGGCATCTTGTCATAATGGAAAGTCAGCCATGGAGTGGTGAATGTTGTTTTGTCCCTGTCATATTCATGGACCAAAATTTTATTGTAGTCGGAATACCCATCGAGTAGTGACATTCGAGATGCCCCAACCACTCTTTAGAGTATGTGGTCCATTTTTGGCAATGGATAATTATCTTTCAAAGACACCTTATTCAGATTTCTGAAATCAATTCATAATCTAATCTCACCTATCTTCTTCCACACGGGCACCAAATTTGAAATCCATTCTGAAAATCTTATTGGAACGATTATACCTACCTTTTATAACCGATTCACCTCCTTCTCTATTGATGGAAACAACTTTGGATTTATCCTTCTTAACTTTTGTCAAAATGTCTTATGGTTTGGCTTGATTGGAATGATTTGTTGAATTAAAGTTTTATTATACTCCTTCAAATTTGAATAGTCCCATGGAAATACATCAGTAAATGAAGACAATAAAATAAAGTACTTTTCCTTTACCTGAGGAGATAATGGTTTTGACAACTTCACCATCTTTCGGTTTTCTGTTGTTTCGATATTCACATCTTCAACTCCCTTTTCAGTCAACATTAAACTAGGCTTCCAGGCTACATCATCTTTTTCAAATAATTCCTCTAAAGGTATAAGGCCTTTAGCGATGACATTTTCCTTCAATTGCAAAACTTCCATCTAATTTACTTCCATGTCTGGTTCACCATCATCTTGCTCACCATCTATAGAAGTGTCTTGATATTTTCCTTCAATTTGCAGAAATTCTTCGATTTCTTTGTCATCCTAAAACACCTGCCAATATCTTAAATTATCAGGGATAGCTGAGCGATGTTTCACGTGAATTTCAAACTTATTGTTTGAATTCATTGGAATCTTCAAGTTACTTGCTGTTGTAGCAAGGGAATTTGCAATAACATTCTGAGCACGAGGAACACATGTCAAGGTAAAATTTGGAAACAATCTCAAAATATCTAATACCACATTATGGTAGGCCCTCATTCGAGGATGTTTGGCTTGGTATTCACCCTTGACTTGCTTGTTTACTAATTCAGAGTCACCATAAACTGAAATTCTCTTTGCATTCAACTTCTTAAGGATTTTCAAGCCTGCAATTAGTGCCTCATATTCTACTTCATTATTGGAACAATCAAAACCCAACTTGTACGAACAAACTCTTACATTACTCGGGACTTTATTTGGTAGGAAAATAGGGCTACGTATCCAGATTCCAATTCCGACACCTTCCTAACCTACTGCTCCATCAAAGTCCATACTCCACAAACCGACTTCTTCCTCTAAGTGCTGGAATTCTGCTCGCTCTTCTACCTTTGGCTGTTGTCCATATATTTGCTGCTGGTGGGATCAAGTACAGCTCTAAAATTTTCTGTTATCTCCCGTATATCTTCAACTTCAACTAATTGACTATTTACATCATTGGAACAACTGTAAGAATAAAGAACAAAAGGCTATAAATATATATGTACATAATTAATTAGATGATTCATAGGTTTTTCCTTGCTTGTGATCATATACTTCATCTTTTTCTCTCTATATAACTTCCTCAACTGACCTAAGACAGGAATAGTGGGATTGGAGAAATCTAACTGCAATGCCCCTTTATGTTTTGCACCCCATGATCTAGATAGAAGCATGCCAAATCTAGGGGGAATGTCGGCCACAGTTACATCCATAAGAACATTTTTCGCTGGAATATGATCCAAAGTCACAACCAAATCTTTAATGGGACCAATAAATATGACCCTAGCCGAATCAAAGGAATAAAGATCACAACACTTGCAAGTGATGTCCAATCCCAATTTTTCCATAATTGCCTTTGGCATTAGGTTGTGAGAGTCTCCTAAATCAAACATGACGTTGTCCAAAACATTATCACGAAATCTAAGGCTGATGTAAAAAGGAACTATATTGCTATATTCAGATTAGCCTTCTAATGTCGAACCAAAGATAAGCTTGGGTTGGTCGTCTTCCACATGAACCATATCAGATAGAGGATCTATATTCAAAATATTTGCCACCTGACCTTTATAGCTGCTATTTTTCATTAATTATGTCAAAGGTATTAACACTTTGAACTTAGCAATTTCATTTTCTAAGCTAGAGGCTGTAGTTTTCTCTACCTCTTTGACTAAAACATCCTTCTTTTCAGTTTTCTCCTTTGTCACACTTGGCTGATTTCACTTTTCATTTACTTATTGTACTTTGTTGGAAGTAGGATCTGCTGACTCCTTTCCCTTTTTCTGAACATTTGGAGAATCACTCTTTGGTGGTGTTGCTTCCTTCCACTTCTGAATTGGATTGATCGGTACATCCCTACTCCTGAGCGAGTATTTCCTTTGCTGCGCTATCAATGCTTTCATGTATCCTCTTTGATATTCATCTGATTCCTCTTCTAGGACTGTTTCATTTGCCAATATAAAGTCTTCATCTTTTTTTGCAACTGGACTTTCTAAATATTCTTCATCTTTGGTGATATAAATGGGCAAACAATTTGGTGTAAAAATGTGATTCTCCTCTCTTATTGGAGTCTCATCATCCTTTGATTCAGTGCCATGGACATAGTTCTACTGTAATGGTGTTTTGACTTGTTGTTGAGCTGATGGATCTTGAACTCTTTGCTCCTATTGCTTGATTCTGAACTGTGGTTGCTGCTGACCATGAAAATTTTGATTTCTGACTTGTGTCTCGGGCTGATCTGTAATGGTAAATCTATCAAACATCTTCTCAAGCTTATAGAGAAAATGATCTGAGGAAGAAGCTTCTTCCTTTATGGTCGCCTTCTTCTTGGTCTTTATCCTAGCTCTCTTAGCTAGAAGACTTGCTTCAATACTTACTGTGATTTTCTACATGTCCTCCAATGTAGTCGAGTCTCTTTCTCTCAATTGATATGCCATGTCGGGATCAAAGCCATCCGGAAATTTTATCAAAGACAACCCCATTGGTGGCTTGATATCAGCTGGAATGGCATTATAAATAGTTTGAATTGAACACGGTATTCCTCGACACTTTCACCAACATTTCTCTTTATGTTTTCATAGTCAGAGAGGATTTGGAGTGGATTTTTCTTTACCTCACAATGATCTAGAAATTGTCTTTGAAGAGCCACCAATGAATTGATAGTTCCAGCAAGAAACGCTCTGAACCACTTTCACACTTCACCTCCAAACTTTTTCATAAATAATCTAATAGTCACATTCTCTGCATATATCTCCCAGAGATCAAAGAAATCACTCATTCTATCAACACACTGTTGTGTTGTGATAGCTTCAGAAGCATCAAACAATGGGATTTTACTTCGGTAATCAGCAGGCATAACATCCAAGTTTTGTGGCAAAATGAGAGGTGCATATATGGCAGCCATTGCTCGAGGTGGATTTACAACTAGCTTTGGGGATGTAGGAGGAGTGAGAACAATAATAGCAGTCGATGTGATGGGTGTATGAGGTGTCGAAGGGGATGAAGAAATATTTGATGTTTGAGGTGTTGAAGGGGTTGATGGGGGAGAAGAGATTGCAGATCTCTGATCAAATATGGTGGGCTGCACGGGAATGGTGGGAATAAAAGGAGGCTTAGTAGGGATTTCTGAACCAGACACCACAACGGATGAACCAAGAGTAGCATATGCAGATTCTAAGAATTCGAGAATATTGGAAGCCACAATTGAATTTTGAATATTTAGAATGTAAGTATGAAATGATCTATTTGCTCTTTCAGTTTCAGGATATTGCACAAACTCCGGATTTAGAACAGTAGCACCAACTACACTTTCAGACATAGTTTCAAATAATGATAGATCAAAATGTTCGTCAAATGGGAGATCTTCAAGATATTCAAAAACAATCGGCGATGAATGAGATCTAAACACATGAATCACAAAACTTTCTTGGCGAAGAATTCTTGGAATGAGATTTGGGTTTTCATACATGGGAGGAGGACCAAGATCAGGATTGGCTTTGGTGTATTGTCTGGAAGCTAATGTGTTGAATTATTTCTAAAAATTAAATGGACATTACAATCTTATCAGCCTACTAAATTCTAAACTCATCATCCAAAAGTCTAGAGTTATGTAATGTACTAGGGCAGTTTGCAAGTTAAATGTTAAGTTTATAAAACTAAACCAAAGATTGACTGAAGCAGCATTCATCTACTTATGCACTTGCAGAGCAAGAGCTGTTCGAAGGCTACCTGGCTAAATTTAGGCTCTGTCTATAGTTTATAAAGCAAATAACACTAAGAAAAAAGAAATTTCTTCCCCAGTGGAGTTGCCACTATGTTAAGGCCTAAATCTACCTCAGCCTGAGAAAGGCAGGTCTAGGGTAACATCAAACCATGCTTAACCTAGTAACTAGCCCTACCAGGTCAGGAGAGGGCTCTCTCTTTGTCAATATCAATGAAAATTTATCAAATAAGGCTTGATATGAGTGATATAGAAACTAATTTTAGGCTAGGTATGCTTTCTCAGAGGAATTTGTTTGAATTTAATGGTTGGTTGCTGGATCAGATGAGGAAGGCAACTTTGGGTCTGGGAAATCAACACAGATTTGCAGAGGTTTCTGTGTGGCAAGGTAGGAAAGTGTTTTAGCAATTTGAAATTAGTGTAATGGTGAGTCTAAATACTGGTGAGGAGCTGGAGAGGGCATGCAAGTGTCATGATTCCTCTTCAAATAGTAAAAAACATATAGAACTAAACAAACCCCAAGGTAGAGTACTGAAATACCAATGAATTCCACCTTTCAAACTTGATTCATTTAGTTATGCAGAAAGAGAGATATGTTGGCACACATAAACATAAATCAACTGAATTACATAGAAGAACACAATGATAATTCACATTACCACAAAAATCCCACAAAATTTTGCAAAACCTTGGTTTATTTCCTTGCCAAACTATAGAAGTGATGTACAAAGTAGCTCCAACCTTGACAAATGACTAAGAAAGTACAAGATATAGGAAAGAAACCACCCATGCTAGCCATTAGGGGTCGAATACATGAGTCTAGGAATTGTTTCAACAAGATCTAAACTAGCAACTGAAAAATAGGTAGTGGAACAACTTGCCTCTAAAACTATGGAAACTGATTCATTTAGTTCAAAACTGCCTATACATGATATATCTACCTCATTGAGTCAATTTTCATCATTTTCACATCAAATAACATCAATTTACATCAATTTACATCATTATTTTGACCATGAGAGAGAAAATGTCAAAATGAGAGAAACCTAAGTGAAAATTTTGAGTTTGAGCAAAATTGATCAATTTGTGCCTGTGCGCAGTGTCATTTTCCTGATGGGTAGTGCCTTTTCCCAGCTGAATTTGGAGGCCTTCCCCTTCAATAAATTTGTTCCACAGTGGCCTATTGGAAAGGTCCTTATGTATACTTTCTAGGACAAGTGGAATTTTTTAATTTTGTGTCCATTTCCCCTCCAAAAATCAATTATCGCAACCCTTCTTCCTGTGGGTCCAAAAAGTGGCAGAAGGGCATTTTTGAGGTGTTTTTTGCCCTTTAGGTGACCCCCTTCTCCTCCAAAATTCATGAAATTTTATGGGTTTTCATATTTTTTCATGAGGAATCCAAAAATGTAATCCATTCCTCAAAATTCCTTCCCATCTCAATGTGCAACGCCAATGGCTCTGCACATCAGAGGAAAATACATGTCTATTGCAATTAAAAATTTGAAAATGACAAAAACTTCTCTAGACTTCTTCAAAATTGGCATGAGGCAAGCTTATTAATTTCTAAGCTGAGCCAAGGAAGATTCAGCCAAGATTCTAAGTTTACCTTGTTCCTTTTTGGCCTTTAAGGCTCTCCCTAGCTTGGCTTTTAGGCTTCTTATTCTTGTCTTACAAATTTTGTTCCAGGCCAAATAGTGATAAGTCATGTGTCGCAACATGTTCTTCTCCTTATTAGCCTTGTGAAGAAGATTCTCAAGGTGGAAATTTACTCTTTGCAACCATGACTCTCGGTAAGCCTCTATTTCTAGTGAAATTAGCTTGATTTTCCTTCTTTTTTCCATTTGCCAGTTTTCCCTGATGGTTTGCATCTCCATGATTGTTTTCTTATCCTCCAATTGCTTGTTTTGTTTCTCAAGGTAATTAATGATCCATTTAGCTCTCTCAAGGTCAAGTGATAGGCTTTGGATCTCAACTTATTTCTCCTTGATGATCTCATCCTTAAGTCTTGAGCTTTGGGAGCCCAACTCAATGTCCTCTTCCTCAATCAAAATGAAATCCCTGTCTTGGCCTTCAAAAGGCCTTTCATCGTGCAATGGTTTATTTCCTTTATCTTGTACCTGCTCTACTGAAGAAGAAGGCAAAGCCACTTTTACCCTATGTGAACATAACATTTGCTTGTTGTTTGGTGAAGAGAACGAGACCCCTTCTATCCCTGGTGGAGATAATACTCATTTGATAGCTACAAATAGCGTCCTTCTCCCCTTTTCATAAGTGATAAACATAGGAATGTGAACCTGTTTAGTTTTGCTTTCATGCTCCCTTTGTTGCCCAGAAGGTCCATCTTCCTCTTGAGGTTCAGTAAACATTTGAAGCCCCTTGAAAATCTCATGGGCAGTGAAGGTTTCCCATGGCACTCCTAACTGACTCAGTTGATGCATGGGAACAATTTTGATGACAAACAAAGTGATAAATGCTATTGAGCTACTGTGGGTATGGTTTCCTCTTTGCAACTACAATCATCCTCTCTATGTTTTTGCAAATGAAGTATGGATTTCTCATCATTCTAACCCTAGTAAAATGCATAAGCAACCTGAGATGATAAGCATAGAGTCTTGAGAACCTTCCTTCACATGTGAAGTATTTAATGATTAGTTTCATTAATGGCACATACCGGTCCTCCAAAACTTGAAAGGAAACACACTGCCCAATTAACTATGATATTTGGCTTCAATGTAGGGTTCATAGTTCTATTTGCTGATTTTTTGTATTTTGTTCCATCTTTCCACCACATTTGGCATCCTAGTTGCTTCTACAATAATGGCTGGTGAAAGAGTGAAGTTGATGCTAGCAAGCTGTACCGTATTGTCCTCCATGTTAATGACAAATTGTCTAGCCAATTCATGATGATACTTAGCCCTCTCAACTAGCTCAGAAAACTCAAAGTAAGATTGGTATCTGAAACAAGTAGTGGCAAGAGGGCAAGAAATAAGTTTAGCAATGCTAATAGGCTCCTCTTTGATTATGTTCCCACCCTTGTGAGGTCTCCTAGGCTGTACATTTCTATCTCCTAAGATGTCACTTTGTGTTTCTTCCTCATGGCTCGAGTCATTGTTTCTTGCCATAATTCTTGTCTTAGGAAAGTGATAACTTGAATTTATGATAAAAAATGGTGATGAGAGAGGATGATGGTGATGAGTATTAAGAGATTTTACTCTTAGGAAATGAATTTGGGGAGTGAAGGGAATGATTTTGGGAAATTAGGGTATAGTGACAGATTTAGGGTTTGGTGAGGGAAATATTTACTTTATGGGAGTGGGGTATGGGAAAATGGGATGAATGAAGCGTATTAGGGTAAATAAAGAGTTCAAAGGGGTTTCATGATGTTTTTGTGAAGATGGGATGAAAATTGCACAATTGGATGGCAAACAATGAAGAAAAACTAGGGTTTCATTTTTCTCATGCAAGATCTATTAGAAACACCAATGTGACCTCAAATTCAACCTTATGAGGATGATTACTTACTTGTAGAGGGAACATGTAGCAAATTTGATGGTTATGGCATGATTTTGGATGATTTAGACCAAATTGGATTGATGCACAGTGCACTGGGCCCAATGCGCAACACCCTCCTCATGCGCAACGCCAGTTCAAATTTATACTATAGTTCTGCCTCTGATGCACAGCACCTGCCTAATGCACAGTGCACACTACCTCTGATGTGTAGCACTAGGCCAAGATGCCTTGAAAAATAGAGTTTTTTTCCTCTTTGACTCCCAAATCGCAAATTCTGTTCTCTAAGAGTAAATTTACACAATTAAATGACTAAGAGGACCTTTTTCACTATAAATATGAATGACTTTAATTTTTCACTCATTTAAAACCCACTTTTCTAATGTTAAAGTCACTTTTGGTTTTGAACTCTATTTTCCCATTGAAATTGACTTTTCTTAATCATCTGACAAATTGATGCATTGATGCTTGTGTTTTTGCTTGCAGTGGCTGGAGTTGGCAAGGTGACCAAGGGCAGCAACTCTAAACTTATTACATATAGGAAAATTAAAATTACATGAAATTTTTATACATAGAAAATAAAAACTCTATTTTTCATCAAAATAGGGTTTTGAGGAAAAACTCACTTATTGAGTATATCATCATTGAAATTTTGATCTTGAGACCTTAGTAGAGCTCCTCATGTGCCTGCTAATCGTTATTGAGCTTTTACAAGACTATGGCGGCAAACCCTAGACCTAATGAAGCCTAAAACCCTAAAAATGGCTTTTGAAAATGTAATGACAAAAGATACTTGTAAATGACCTGAACTTGTGGAAATATGCCAGCAGGTAAAGACCATGATGGAAATTTGATAATCATCCACTACCATCAGTTGATCAATGACCTAATGGAATGCAGCTAATCAGATGGGACACCTAAAATGCTTGGAAAAAGAGAATTTGATCATTGATGTAGGGATGAAGATATCAACACTAACAGGTTACTACACTAACAAAATAAGATTCAAAAAGGCCAACAACAGGCCTTGATCTCGTTTCTCCCTTCCTGGGACTATGATTTGAGGTCAAGGCACTACTGCTGCCACCAAAAACATAGTTTTTGCTCTTCCATGCAACTGCTAGTGTGATAACTTGATTTGGGAAAGTTGATATTGGTTTATATTTAGTTGCTTAGACAATGTCTTGTTCCTTTCCCATAGATCTCTTTGCGTGCCTTTCTATTCATCGGTTACTTTTCAACATTTTCTATTCGTAGGTCAGTTAGGTCAACCTAGACAAAGTTATGTTTTCATGTTATAGTTAGTTCTTTCTATGGTCAGTTTTTATAAGTAAATGTACAGATCACTTGTAGGACATCTAAGCTCACCATATGTCCATAGAACAACCAGCACCAACCCACCTCTCATAGATTTCTCAACTCATTCGCAACATTTCGCCAATCCACCCTAATTTTTGCGTTTTTTCCATAAAGTTGCCTTTTTGCCATTTGAACAAATCCAACCATCACATTAATTGTTAATATTCTCTAACAAGTTATAGACACATCAACACTTTCATCTAGCCTTCAGTTCCCCTTTTCCATCATTTTTCCACCTTCAAACCTCCAAAAATAGCTATCAGCCTCCTTTTGTAGATCTTCCTGTAGATCCCCTGCAGCCTCCTATAGAATTTCCTGTGAGTGATTTTTTGAAGTCTGATCACTATGAAAGTCTCCAAAAGGATACTAGGGGATTCTTAGGACCCCTCCACACCTTCCTCTACCACTACAACAACTATCCATCTTCCTTTGCCACCAAATGTCTGCACAATCACAACCAGATAAATCACAAGCATAATAATTTCACATAAAAACACTCAAAAGCACAAAAAGTTGTTTTCTTCTCATTTCTTTCTAGAAGTAGCTTGAATAAATGAAATTTACCTTTTCCATAGTCAATGGCACTCATTTATTTAGTTTTCATCTCCTTTCTTACAAAACTAGGGTTAATAGGAAAATTAGGGTTTGCTAGGGTTTGCATTACATTTCGGTTCTCCTTCTCTTTCTGCAATTATAATAGCCCCTGTAGAGTTAGTTTTATTTCATCATATTCAAAGCTTCTTTTGAGAACTCATATAAGTTGGCTTAAGCTCCTAGCAAACTTGCGCCAACTGATCAAGTGACAGCCTACAGTAAGAGCTAGTACTTGTGCATACAGCACCATCGCTTCCAAGTTTGTTACGAACTACCAGGTTGATAAAAGTAAAGTAGGAAGTCCTAGGAGTTGCAACATTATTGCTACAATACTTGTGCTTACAACTTTTTGGCACTGTTGCTAAGGAAGCGTCGGAGTATTTTGTGTTTACTGCTTTTCTTCTATTTTCTACTACAACATTCCGCTAAGTAATTTATTTAAGAAAAAGTAGAGTAGCTGTTTCATTTCAATTCTACAATTTCAATTCTACAAAAGTAGATTAGACATTTCCTGCTTTCATTTCAATTTTGCAATTTCATTTCAGCAAGTGTAGAATAGGCATTTCCTGCTTTCATTTCAATTCTGCAATTTCATTTCAACAAGCATAGACTAGGCATTTCCCGCTTTCATTTCAATTCTACAATTTCCATTCCAGCAAAGTAGATTAGTCATTTCCTACTTTCAATTCAATTCTGCAATTTCCATTTCAGAAAGATTCATTTCAGTTGGTTGTAATTTTTTGTTCAATCCATTTCAATTTTGCAGGTACAAGCAAAAAGAGAAAACAAAAATAACCAAAAAAAGGATTTCCTTTTATGCCTTATAGGAACAGAGAAATTCAGGAAATTCCTACTCAAAACCCCTACCACATCACTAAGTCACCCTTCTCTCTTATCTGGTGGTAGTGATCCAGAAGAACCTATAGGTGAACCACCATAGATATACGAAGAACCTAGAATAGAAGGAGAGCTAGAAACCATTCCTCTTGAGACCATGGCTAAAAACATAAATGTCAGAGGAAATGGGGAAAGAATAGAGGGTACCTTTCCTATCCGAGAGACCAATGGGGACACTAAAATGAAAATTATAAGTCCTTCAGCCTTACCTCACTTCCATGGATTGACTAGCGAAGATCCTGATACCTTCTTGTTTGAATTTGTTGTTCTTTGTCGAACCTATGACTATGTAGAAGATGAGCAGAAGTTGAAACTATTTCCTTCTACCCTCATGGATGTAACATTGTGCTGGTTCATGGGGTTACCTGGAAATAGCATTACAACCTGGGCTCATAAGTAGAAAGCCTTTAACAACAAATACTAGGACTACTGTAGATCAAAGGATACTAAGGAAGAAATCTTGAAGAAATCTTCTGAATGACCATGGGAACCGATGAGTCCTTAGAAGATTATGAATAGAGGTTTCACTTCAGTTATAAAAGGGCTAGGTGCACACTTAACCCCGAATCTCTGAAGTTGGTCCTACTTAGAGGAGTCCCTAAAGACCTTCTACCAACTACCTTATGATGACATAAAGACTGTGTTCAGAAACCATTCTAGGTTAGCCAGAATGAGAGGTAGGGGAAGTCAACATTTATCTACTACATCATCATCCAGTTCATCTCTTAGAAGTGAATTTGAGAATCGGCTGGAAGATTTCAAGAGCGAGATGAGGCAGACTCTTGCCATCCAAATGGATACCTTGCATATCAAAAGGAAACAAGAGGAAGCCGAGAGGGCTGTGGCAATCTTTTGTCCTAGGTGCACTAGAAGGCACCCTTGGAATGAATGTCCATTGAACTCTATAGAAGTGTTTTCAATCTGTGAAGAAGACCATCCTACGAATTAGTTCCCTTCCTTGCACGGACTTAAATTTTCATATCAAGGGGGCGAAGGAGCCACTAAACCACTCTATTTTATGTACCAAAGGAGGCCACATGGGCCTAGACCTTACTAGCAGGAAATGAAAGGGACAACCCAGACCTATTACAACCCTAATCAAGCCACTTCCATGCCTTCTTGGGGTCACCCTACTCATCCTTCCTGATCCACACCCCCTCCTTGGTCATATCCATCTCAGTACCATGCTCAACCAGTTGCTCATTCGTTTCACTCTTATGCTCAGCCACAGCCTCAGCGTAATGGACCTCATCAGGGGTGGAGGCCCCAATATAACTCTCCTCCCGCTCTTTTTCCTCCACCACCTTTTCAACCACAACCATTGCCTCCTGCTCCACCAAGGTAACCTTAAATACCTACTCAACCGAACCTAAATCCTAATAATAGATAGGCCCAACATGTATATAGTGGAGAAACATCATGCCCGACCTATGTTGTGGATATTCAGGAGATTAACCTATTTTTATATGCAAGTAGTGTCCACATGGATGCTACTATTCCCACTAAGATGGGTGGCTATCTTAGAAACAAACAATCAAAGTATACTATTGATATCTTTTATGAAAATAAATGAGAGGAGAACCAAGAGGGCTAGCCTAAGTCTTGCACTCGATTTCCGCTCCTTGTTGATAGAGTTTTGCCACTTGCTCTTTATCTGCTCAGCTTCAAAAGGACCTGTAGAATCACAACAACATACTACTATGCAAGAAAGAAGGATCTAAGTTCATAAATAATGCAGGATCAGATGTGCATTAACCATATACAAGCATATATAAACAGGTACACAAGAATATGGAAGGAAACAAGAATAGCTTTATTCAGATGAAAAGTAGCAAGAAGATTACAACCATGTGCTCTAACCCAGCATCAACCTCTAGCTAAGAAGCCGTTCTTCACCTCAAGCAAAGCTAGATCACCCAACACTGTGAATGTACACCATAATACCAACATCACTTCTCTATAAGTTATGAAATTCTAGCCTCTGGATCTTTGTGATGAGGATCCATATATAGATGATTACAGAGAGGTGAGTCATCTTTTGGGATCATGATTAGTGTCTTCTCTCTGATAGTTCCTACTTCCACTTGGAGAATGATGATCTCTTACTCATCCATGGTTGAAAATGGAGTGGCAAGTGTCAAAGGGGAAGCTTACATAATATTCCATGATCTTCCACCTCGCATTTTTGTCCCTGCCATTTGTCCATTCCCGACCATCACACCATACAGAGGGACAAAACAGTATGCATCGCACCCTGTACATTGGGAAGGTGATATGCATCGTACCCTCTACATTGAGCTTTCAGTATGGTCCAGTTTTGACCATTTATGAGCAGTTTTCAGTGGAGAACTTCTGGGAGATGATGTAATCAGTTGACCTTGTTCCTTTAGACAGTGAAGCAACACTTTTAGGGACTTAGGAGCCCTCAGTTTATGGACATTTGTGATTTGGGTTGAAGTGCCCAAAAATGTCTATAACGCCTATGATCTGGCAAGGTTCTCCCAGATAACCAACCTCCACCTAAGGAGGATGAGGAAACATAGGAAAGTGAACCAAAGGTCATTCGACCCTTTCCTAAGAGATTAACTGGAACCACACAACTGACCCCAGAAGAAACTCAACTTCTGGGAGAATTAAATAGTTATGTGTAAAGATACCACTTCTCCAAGCCATAAAAGATGTGCCTATATACCACAAAATGATCAAGGGGAAGTGCTTCAAGCACCCAGGTAGGCGTCGGAGAGATGCTCCAATTATCAATGTCATAGGACAACTATCTGACCTAATGTTGGGGTACATGATCTATTCGAAATATCTAGATCGTGGAAGTCCTGTAATCGATGTCCACATCAATGGCACCATAATCCCCCATACCCTGATTGATCTAGGGGCTGCCATTAATGTTATGACCATGGAGACTATGGTCAAGCTTAACCTTCAACACTCCCTTAGAAAGACCACAACAATATTGTAGTTAGCAGACCGCTCCACAGTGACCCCTGAAGGGATTGTGGAAGATGTAATGGTCTCCATCGATTCTTCGGAGTACACTGTTGATTTCCTGGTTCTCCAACCAAAGGCAAAGCTCACTGGGTATCCTCTCATCCTAGGAAGACCTTGGTTGGCTACTGAAAATGCCTACATTAGTTGTCGAGCTAAGAACTTGTCGAGTTGTCCAAGCACCTAGTCCTATATCCTACTGCCTAGCCTTTGTTAGAACATGATTCACCTCTATGGTTGGAGGAGTAAGATGAGGATGAAGTCTATTCTACACCATTGTGTGCAATAGAAGCTACCATGGGGGGCCCACAAACTGAGGATGATTCTATTGAGGATTTGATTTAGAATCCACCCCCCAATGTGCTACCATTAGAAGAACTAGTGGAAGAAACCTAAGCCAAACCTTTAGTTGATCTCTATGTGGCTGATCCGACCTCTCTCTGAGTTAAGAATGTGGAATTTGTCCTAGAAAGAACCTTGAAGATCAACTCATCCCTATCCACATCTCAGGAGAAAGAACTATGTAGCTTATTGAGAAACCACTCGGATGCATTTTCTTGGATCTATAAGGAGATAAAGGGGGTCCACCGTTCTGTCTGTACTCATCACATTTACATTAAGAAAGATTGCAAACCAGTCAGGTAGCCTCAAAGGAGTATGAATCCAGCTCTTAAGGACATTGTCAAAGAAGAACTGCAAAAGTTATTGGATGCAAGATTCATCTACCCCATCTCTGACGAATGGGTCTCTCCTTTGGTGCTAATGCCAAAGAAAAATGGGAAGTGGAGAATCTATGTCGACTATCGAGAACTAAACAAGGCCACCAAGAAGGTCTATTTTCCTTTGCCCTTCATAGATCAAGTGTTAGATGGCATGGCAGGGAAGAAATTCTTCGCCTTCCTAGATGGGTTTAGCGGGTACAACTAGATCCAAATCAGCTTGGAAGACCAATATAAGACCACTTTCACTTGTCCCTGGGGTACCTTTGCATACTGAGTCCATCCTTTGGGGTTTTCTAATGCTCCTGCCACTTTCGAGAGAGTAGTACTAAGTATATTTGCTGAACTGGTTCATGATTCAGTGGAAATCTATATGGATGACTTTACCCCTTATGGTTCTAACTTCCAGGAAGCTTTGACTATCCTGGGAAAAGTTTTAGACAAATGCATTGAAATGAATCTATCCCTTAGTCCTGAAAAATGTAAATTCTTGATAACTGAAGGGACCATGCTAGGTCATACAATTTCTCAGCAAGGATTATAGGTGGATCCCAACAAAATTTCCATCATCCAAAGGGTCCCACCTTCTCAAAAGGTAAGAGATGTTGGGAGTTTTCTAGGCTTAGCAGGGTATTATAGAAGATTCATTAGGGATTTCAGTAAGCTAGCCTCTCCATTGTATGGTCTTTTAGGGAAATATGCTAAGTTCATATGGACAGACAACTATCAAGAGGCTCTGGATACCTTGAAAAGTAAACTAGTGACTGCCCCAATTTTGAGAGGTCCAAACTAGGCCTACCTTTCCACATTCATATAGATTCCTTGAACAAAGAGATAAGAGAAACCTTAGGGAAAATTGATGAGAAGCTGACTTATGCCATATATTTTGTAAGTAAAAACTTTTCTGAGGCAGAATTAAACTACACTGTAACCAAAAAGGAGCTCTTAGCTGTAGTCCATTCCCTGCATAAGTTCAAACACTACATCACCAGCTATCAAACATTCATACACACTGATCATGCTATAATTAGGTATTTAATGAAAAAACTAGATGTAAATTCTCGTATTATTAGATGGTTACTTTTATTGCAACAATTCGATTTAACCATTGTTGATAAGCGAGGTAAGGAAAATGTTGTTGTTGATTTTCTGTCTAGACTAGATTTGCCTACAGGTGAAGAAGGAATGGTGGATGATCGAATGCTAGATGAACACCTATTTGCTATCGTAGTACTCTCTCCATGGTTTGTTGATATAGCAAATTACTTGGTTTCAACACAGTTTCCACCACACCTGTCCTCAAAATAGAAGAGCAAGATTGTGAGAAAAAGTGCCCCATTCACCTAGATTGGTGGCAACCTTTTCAAACTTGGCCTAGATCAGATTTTGAGGGATGTGTCAGGAGGAGGAATTTTTTGACATTCTCCTAACCTGTCATGATGGGCCTTGTGGGGACCATTTTGTAGCAAAGAGGACTACCTTCAAAATTTTGCAAGCAGGTTACTATTGGCCCACTCTTCATCAAGATGTCAGGAGATATATTAGCTAATGTGACTGATGTCAAAGGATGGGGAAACCTACTCGAAGGGATGAGATGCCCCTATAACCTCAAGTGAATTTTGAGCTATTTAAGAAGTGGGGCATGGAATTTGTGGGTCCTGTTAACCCTCCTTCAAAAAATTAATCTTACATCATTGTGTGCACTGATTACCTGACAAAATGGGCAGAAACAAAGGTGATCAAGGCAACAACAGAAGAAAAAGTAGCTGAGTTTTTCAGAGAGAGTATCTTCTATAAGTTTGGCTATCCAAGAGAATTAGTCACAGATCAAGGGAGTCAATTTACCTCCAATATGATTGAAGGCCTGCTCACACATCACAAAATTAAGCACATAATTTCCACCCCTTATCATCCGTAGGAAAATGGATAGGTGGAAGTCACTAACAGAGCTTTGGAAGGAATTTTGACCAAAGTAGTGAGCAACAACAGAAAATATTAGGTAGATTGATTGGTTGAGGCCACCTGGGCCTATAACACCACCTAGAAAACCACCACAGGGTTCACACACTACGGGTTGGTCTATGGGAAGAAGGCCTTGCCGTCAATAGAATTTTAATATATCACAATACGAATGGAAACTCAATTGGACCTAGATCTCAGGCATGCACAAAAGGAAATGTTACTTCAGCTAAATGGATTGGATGAACATAGATTGCAGGCCCTTCTCCACTCAGAGCTTGTCCAACTTCAAAGGAAAATATGACATGATAGACGCCTCAAAGAAAAATAATTCTAGGAAGGAGATTCTGCTCTGCTGTATGATTCAAGGTATAAATATTTCAAGGGAAAACAGAGGACAAGATGGCTGGGACCATACACAGTATAAAAGTGCAATGATAATGGTTCAATTCTGATCCAGACCATCGATGAAGAAGCCATCCCCATGCTCATCAATGGGCATCGGTTGAAGATCTATAGGAAGCCCCTCTCCAAGCAAGAATTCATTTGTCTCAAAAAAAAAATAGAGAAGAAAAAATATAAAAACTAACTTCTTTTGAATGTAATGCAGATTGTAGGAGGGTCAAAGAAGAAGAAAAACATGGCGAGGCTGAATGCACCCCTGATAAATCATTTATCCATCACCATTTTCTTTTCCCGGGCCCTGGTATCACTTGTTCTGGAAATTATGCATCCTACAGGAAGCTTTGTGCATTCTACAGGAGGCTCCTGTAGAAGCCACAAAGAGCTCGAAATCAAGTTCATAAAAGAATCGGAAGGCTAGAATTTGTCTAGAAGGCCTGTGGACCTCCCTGACACTATTCATCCTCCAACACTCCATTCCATACCTACACCACTACATTTTCTCTCGCTTCTTTCTTCTCGGCACATGAAACACATAAATTCTGTTTCTTTTGTTTAAAAAAAAAAATGATGAAGAATAAAACAATAACATCCTTAACTTGTTTCTTACCTAGTGCATACCAGCTATTTTTCCTTTTCCTTCAAACCTTCCTCATCTATCTCTTCAGTCCCTACTCAGACCACAACCAGAAATTTTAGAGGGAGAAGTAGTTACAGGAAATCCTATTGGATTCCTATAATAGCTGATCCCCTTAAAAAAACAAGCTCCAGAAGTAGGGTCACTGTAGCCACATGTGTATACAGCATGCAAGGAGCCATTCCTGATTATAATATCATTGACATGAGGTAGACAAGTCGCTAGTTCAGAAGCCATGAGCACCAATAGCAGCAGCAATCCATGAACAGAGGGAAAATTTCTAAGCATCCAAAGCATGGTAGTGACAAACAGGTAAGTGGCTAAACCCATTCCTCTATTGCATGAATATGATTTAGAAACTACATGAACCATTGAGATGGTTGTGATTAAAAAAAATTGGTGGCCAGCTAACCACCCACCCTTGTCCAGTTTAAACAAGCCTCGTCCAATTCAAACAGTGTTCAGTCAGTGCAATTAGCACGTGTGTTTAGTCAACTAGGGAAGAAAATCTCAAAACAGGTAGTGGTGGCAGCGTATAATGGGAATGATGGAAGTGATTATGAGCAGGTAGCGTGAAGTATCATAATGGCACTGGAGTAGGGACCAATGGTCTGGATGAAGATAATGTACGCTTCCTGCCACCTCACCTTGTCACCACAGAACATGCCATGAGCTTAAGTACAGTGCAGTCGAAGCCTCCACCACCTTTGTCTTCATTTGAATCAATGAGTTCTCAGTTGCAACAACTCACCTACCACATTCAGAGCCTTGGAAAAATCATTCTCTACTAGTTTCGAAACCCTTCCGCTTATCGGACTCTATAGGAGCATTATCACACTCTACAGGAGCGGAAACACAGTCTACATAAGCCTTTCTATAGGAAGGCCAGTGAGCAGCTCTGCAGAGGGAAAATTCAAGATTTTATGCCAATTCGAGCTCAAAAAAGGTAGGCTTAGAAAACCCACTCTGCATGTTATATATCTACAAAAGGTAGTGGGATTTGAAGTGAAGTATTGTGTTGAAAAAGAAAAAATGAGAATAGAAGTCTGCCTGTGTTTTCTTTGAAATATATATAGTCTCTCCATTTTACTCTCTGCACTAAAAGTTTGTCTCTTTCTCTTCCGTGATATTCTCCTATATGAAGAAGTGATGCAACCATAGGAAATTAAGCCTGTAAAACAGTAAATTTGCATTGGGTGGTCTGCTTACTTTGGGGAAAGAAAAAACACTACCTTACTCTCTGTTTTTTAAAAGAGAAAAAAGATATTGATTTCCTCAAATAGCCCAAGAAGTAAATTAAAGTTGAGAATAGAGTTTGAAGGGCAGGGAAGTTACAATTTGTTTTTGTTAAACAAAGGAAACACAAAAACCCTCTATGATTCCATAGAGAAAAAAACCTCAGTTGTTCCTTTGTTTTCGGGTTTGAAAATTTGCTGCCTTCCTCCTCACCTGAAAATTTTCAGCAGCCACTAAACGTCATGACAGGCGTTTTATGAGAAAGGAGCCTTTGAGTTCCACCAAATTGAATGAACACCCAGAAGTGGTAGCCCTCTTTACCAGGGTAAATTGGATGCCTTTCTTTGAGAAATTTCATGGGTATGATGAGGAAGTTACAGAGAGATTTTTATTGTCTTTAAAATCCCATTCAAAAACTCATGTTACGTTCTGTTTCAAGGATCTAACCATAGAACTTACACCATAATTCATAAGCAGAATTACAGGTCTTCCACTTGGTCTCCCCTGGAGCAAAGAAGGAAAACCACTAGGATAGGTTGCTAAAAGGACCTTTTTCCAGCTTGATGAACATCCTACGGAGGATAAGAATGGGATTAGAAGGACAAGTATACCTTATCCATGGGTTGAAGTCAACTATCAGATCATGAAGTATATCTCCTATGAAGGGAGATACACCATCATTTTTGGTTATTGTTTCAGACTGTTACATGAACTAAGATATGGCATGGACCTGCCTGCATTTAGAAAACTTAGTCTTCCATATTTTCTCCTCAAATCTTTGATAGAATGTAGCACGAAATTCAATGCAGTGGTTTCAGACCAATTGGCCTACCATGGGCTCATTAAATTAATGGTGGAGGATGCCCTCCACAGATGCACAATCCCTATAGCCTGTGAGATTTTTGGGAACCTGACTAAAGAAGATGACATAAAAACTCTCATTGATGACCTTAGTCCATTTGGAAATGAAGAGGAGGAGCAGAAAGAGGAGTCTGAGAAAGAAATCCATGAAGAGGCATAGAATATTCAATTGGAAGAAGAAAAAAAAGAAAAACAGAGAGGAGATGAGGGGCATGACACCACCACAGATGAACCTAAAGTAGAAAAGGAAACAAAATCCAAAGCAAAAAAAGGGAAAACCAAAATAGAGAAAAAGAAGAGAACAAGAACTGAAAAGAAGAAACCCAAGACAACTTAGAAAAAGGCTTCCACAAGAAAGGCAGAAGCTAAACAAGCGAAGAAGACAATAGATTCAGAGACAGTAGACACAAAAACAGCAGAAACAGGAAAAATAGCAGATGAAGGAGAAGAAAAATAGCAAGAAGAAATGTCTCCTGAGACACTAGCAAGAGAAGCAACAGTTGTTCTTGCTGCACTTAGTATTCCAGCCAAGAAAAAAGGGAAAAGAAAAAGACAACCATTTATGTACTTCAAAGCTTGAAAGAGCACAAAATCAAGATGGGGAAACCTGAGCCACCTTTGATGGAACCCATTGTCATTGAGGATGCATCTACTATAAAAAAGGAGGAATCTCCCTCCAAAATATCCATCACTTACGAGAGAGGAAGTCCTAAGACCTCTACCTAGAAAGAAGGGATCAAATTAATGGACTTTAAAGCAGTCCTACAGGAGGCATAGACCTCTCTACAAGAGATATTGTTGAGCTCAAAGAAACTGAAAGACTTGAAAAGAAGGTAGAAGAACAGACCCAGTAGAAAGATAAGGGAAAATAAATACCAGAGTCTGGACCTCAGCCTAACTTAGGATCCTACTACAATCTTCTGGAAGGTGGGAAGATCATCCCACAAAAGTTTGCAGTCCCTCTTTTCTCCGAGTTGGAAAAGGAAAGAGTCTAGAGCCATACATGGATGTAGATTGCAAAATTAAAAGGGGTAGAAGACATTGGGTACATGGAGAATAGGTTGAGAGAGATAGGAAAATAATTGGGCATGGTCAAGCATACAGAAAGCATTAGAAGATCACAATTGCAGGAAGAAAATGAAATATTGAAAAAGAAACTACAAGAAAGGGAACCTCAAGGAGAAAATGAGCTATCAATCTTAAAAGGAAAACAACAGAAAGAGGAACCCTAGGCAGACAGTGAGCCAGCAAATACATAGCAACAAGAAGAGGATCCCTAGACAGATAGTGAGACATTGATGAAACAACAATGGGAAAAAGAATCCTAGGCAGAAAATGAAGTGTTGATTTTGAAAGGCAACTGCAGGAAAAGGAAGCCCAGTTAGCCTGCATGGCTAGCTGGGAAATGGAGGCATTACAGTGCAAGCAGCTAGCCAAATCATATGCATTGTGCCTCAAAGATCAGTGGCTCCAATTTCAGACTAAGACACTGGCCTAGAGGGGCACAATACCTTTTCAAGATTATGACCAATTTATGCATTAATGTGATGACAGTTCAATTGAGGATAAAGCGAAGCTAGCAAAATTTTACCTGCACAACATGGCACTTACTGGCATGAATTTAATGGGATCCAAATGCTGCATTAGGAGATTTGTAGCTAATGGCTATGGCTTATTGGATGAGCCATGAAGAGAAGAGGGCAGTGGAAATCCAGAAAATGATGACAAAAGAGTTGAGCAAGACGCTAATGACTAGAGCATAACCAATAGAACACTTGGCTCTCATCTATGCCCACCAACACCTTGCAGCCAATCCTCATGTTGCCCCTGACTATGTTGACAAGCAAGCCCAGGCTATTCCTCATTTGGAGGATATGAAGAGATTGTTTGCGATGACTGCATTCATGTGTGCATGAGAAGGTGGAATACATTGCCACATAGCCTAAGGATTAGGGAGTATGACTCCCCAAACAGGATGAGGGAACCCATGAGGAGAGTGCCCCTTTATAAGCACTCAATGCAAAGCTTGAAGGCAAATTGGATTGGCCTTAAGTTCAATCCTCCACTGTTGCTAGGACTACTGGAAGGAGTAGAGGAGGAGGAAGAATAGAAACAATGGGAAGAAGGGGATAGGAAAGTAGTTTTCCATGATAAAGAGGAAGACATCACATCAAAGGCTTGGGATGTCAAGGAATCTATCAGAGACATTAAGGATGAAGAGTTAGATTAGTTTCTCAGAGGATTGGCAACCAATTCAGCAGGGGTGATGATGAGCCCCATAAATGGGTAATTATATGGGCTCATTCTACCTCTTAGTTTTACTTAATCCACCATTCTCATTAGTTTATTGAATTTTTTTGAATATATTTATGCTAATAGAGTGAATTGGGTTAGTCACTTTGCCATGTACTCAAATGAATGTTTTATGCAGATTTTTTGGCCAATTTTGGACAAAGTCAAAGGATTTATGAGCAAATGGAAGCCAAAAATTGTGGAAAACAAGGAAGAGGATTTGTAGGGGTTATGTCTCCTGCATTTATGACCTCTTTCCTTGAATCCTCCATCAGAAACTTGGAGCACTGAGGTCCACATTTATGATTCCAAGGGGAATCCGAGCAAGTAAAGAAGGATTGTTGAAGGACTCAATTTGTATAAATAAGAAGGCTTATAGCCTCAGTAGGTTATCTAGTTATTATTTGATTTTTGCGCTTTTGTGCAGCATTGTGTTCAACTCTTTTTTGAGTTCCTTTTTTAGAAGAGTTTATGTAATGTAACTGTTATTTTTGATAATGAAGATGAAATAGTTTTTGAGCTAGCATTGATCTCTTTCAGAGGTCTGAAGCTCTT
>APFE030085306.1:0-24860 GCA_000404065.3 Pinus taeda
GGGGGATGTTAGGATATTCCGACACATAGGAAATAGTTAAGTTCAACTTGGTCTAGTATAGAGTTAGGTATAGAGTTAGGTAAAGTGTGTTTCTTTACCGTTGTACATTTTGTAACTTACATTCCGACGGTCACGATATGTAGTGATCCGACGGTTCATTCTCTCCTCGGTATTACCGACACTTGATCCGTGGCTTGACACCCGATTGGTCCATGAATTCTATTTAAAGCGCATGGAGGGTCATTTGTAAGTTGACCGTGCATGAGAGAAGCTTATGTAAATTTTCATTCTTTTATTAATAAATTGCCTGTAGTAGCCACGTTGGCACAGGCCGTGGACTGTCCCTCTCTGAGGGTTTTAACCACGTCAAAATACTGGTGTATTGATCTGTGATCTGTTTGTGAGCGGTGTCCTTTTGGTGTTCTGTCTGAGGAACTTACCCTGTAAATTCCTACATCTTCTACCTGCACTTTTATTTTGAGAGCCAAAATTCTTCTTTCCATTATTCTTTCTAGATCTTGGAGCAAAAGCTTGAGATTTTTCTTCATCGGGATTTTGGATCTTTCCTTTAACAATAAGCCTAGATTCCTCTTGAGTGCAAGAGGTCCATAGTTCTTCGAAGCTTGGAGTACCCTTTCTAGCACATATCCCAGCGATAAATGCATCCCATAATTCTGGTAGTCCATTGATTGTTGTAGTCATCAATTCAGATTTAGAAATGATTTCACCAATGCTTTGGAGTTGATCTCTTATGTGAGTTATCATCATGAAGTAGGAGGCCACAGGTTCATACTTTGACATTCTAATATTAGAAAGTTGATTTCTTAAGGACATTTTTTTGCCAGTGTTGTTGATTGAGTACAAATTAATAATAGTATCATAGACTTCCTTTGATGTAGCCAATTCTGAAACAAATGGGATTAAATGATCCTTGAGATATTCAAATAGAATTCTTTGAGCCTTGACCTCACCCTTCCTGAACTTCGCTTTTTGTTCATCATCATCACCTTCATCTGGTTTAGGTACTTTGCCTTGGACATATTGCAAAACATCATGTTCTTCTAGGACAATATCAATCCTCTTCTTCCATGCTTTGAAGTTAGATGTTCCTTCAAGTTTGTAATCTTCCTTGCAAGTGGGAGCCATTTGCTTATAAATCTTGGACATAGAGATAAGAAACTTCTTCCTTGAGAGAGAGAGAAAGATTCATCAAAAATGTGACCTTCAACTTTCTTTCTTCACCAAAAAAGCTCTGAAACCATGTTGATTTTTCAAGTACAATGTAGACCAGTACTTATTTCTGAACATTGATAATTACTTTTGATGATTATATGTCTTCTTTCGGCATTTACAATCTCTTCGTCAAGAATTTATACTTTAGAAATTCAACCATTAGCAATAGAAGGAAAGAAGATATCACAATGCACAAGAACAAGACAAAGTTTACCCTAGGAAAACCCAATAGGGGTAAAAATCTGACAATTTTTTCCTTAAGAGAATCAATTCAACAGGAGATATCAAAGTCACAGACAAACTGACCAAGATGATAGTCCAACAAGTGCCAAGTCGACCCTTGACAAAAATTGCAGATCAAAATGTCCACAAGTTGTTCACAAAAGCTCTTGGTCAAGGTCTACTTCAAGTCTAGACTAGGGCCTAATTTTAGCGTCTTTCTCAGCCACAAGGAGCTCAAACTTCACCTCAAATATAGTTCTACTACAAGACTGTACAAGCTGAACTTCAACCTCTTTCTCTTCCACAAGGAGCTCAAACTTATCACAGACTCTACCACAAAGAAATTTTGGATCTACCTTAGAAAGATACCACAAGAACTCGGATTGATCTCAGCGTCCTGTAATCACTTGAGCGAGGGAAAAAAGTTAACTTCTTCTTCGTCTTCTTCTTTTCGGCCTCCTTATCTTTTGATTAATTGCAAACATATATTAGAATGTGATGATGCAAAGTGCCTTGAGGGAGGATGAGTTACTCTAATATAGTCTTGTTAAGGATTGAATGGGTGTCTCCTTAAGCAGGCTGACATGATCATAGGAGGGCCAACTTGGACACTTGTTGGAGCCATAAATCATCAACAATAAATTTATTTTTCTTTTCATAAGGTCATGAAGAATCGTGCCTTTTACATTTGACAAATACATGAGCATGAAGAACATGCTAGAAAAATAATATTTTTTATTGTTTCAAGTACATCAATGATAAAAATATAATTTATGAAGACGGGCCATAGCTACAAGATTCAACACTTTGTCCACCAGTTTCTTACAAAGTATTTGCTCCTTCAAATGCACTGTATACTCAGCCTCAAAATACTCAGCTTCACACAGTGAATAAGCCGCTTTAATTCATTGTGCACTCAACCCTTTAACACGTTGTTCAAACACTCCTTTGTTGAACAGACTTCCACAGTCACACTCAGCAATCAATCTTCCGCAACATATCATCAGCCCACATATTGTCCAATTGCCTTAACTTTCTTCTTGAGACAACTCGCTGCCTCTATACCAAATCTGAGGCTAATTCAGCCTACTCTAGGGCTCAGCTTTACCACAAAGATATTGCACAATTTTCTAAGGAACTTCAGCCCTCTACAACAAACTAGACTAAGGCTTATTCAACCTCTTTCAAGGCTCAGCCCTCCTCCTGTGCACTAAACAAAGACCGAATCTCAACCAGAATTTCAGTGGCTCTTTTCCTCCTTGTTTAGGCCTAGACAGACACCTTTTTAGGGCACGAATCTCACATAGAAAATTCGGCCTGGCTGTCAAGCCAAACTCATCTTCTCTTCAACAAAAAACAGACCATAATCTTGCTCCTTCTCCAACTATGGCTCCTCCTGAGATTTTGTGTCTCCTTTCTAGGGCTAACGTTGACATAAGACGATTGTGATGTTGTGTTGAGACCTCAACTTGGTCTCCTATATTTATATCTCTCCAACATTGCCTTACATACCCCCTTTAGTCCATCAAAGGTGCCCTCGTACAACAATTAGAATAAACAAATATTAGCTTTGCGTCATTAGCCCACAACAATGTGTTCAAAGCCCACCACTTGGGTACTTTGCCCACAAAGGTCCATTTTTGTGGGTCAAATCCACACAAACCTAATACCCCAAGGTTTGTGGGAGTACCTCCCAAGCTACACTTTTCAACAATCCCTCGTAGCGAGGCTTTAGAGGAAATTTTAGCCTAAAACTGGCCTCCTAAGGAAAAATAATAAAATAAGGGTCATGATTTTTGGAGGGAAAAGAAGAAAACTATTTTTTAAATTGTATTTTTGGCTTATCTCCTTATAGGTTTACTCAATTTTAAAGTGTAGACACTAGTTGGAGTAAACCTATAAGGAGATAAGCCAACCCTTTGACAGTCTTTGGACTCATCGCCAACCTCCATGTGCAATTTTGAGTCCCATTCAGTTAGAGTCTCAAAAACTTCATGTGATCATGTCATATGCTTCAACACTCTGCTATCAGTGAACCATGCACCCTCGTCAATGGTACCCTCGGAGAAATGAGGAACTAGAGCAAATTCTTCCTCGAACCTTCTTGAGAAGTCATCCAACTCAGCTGAAGATGTAGCAGCCATTGCTATCTCCTTCTTCTCATTATCTCCCTTTTTCTTACGCAGACACTTACTTGCATAGTGACCATGCTCGCCACATGCATAACATTTCACATTTCACTTCCCTGCTTTTCTTTTCCCTTCACTTTCCTGCAAGAGCCACGTTCTCTCCATTAGACTTCTTCTTATGAAGATCTTTTTCTCGCAGTTCCTCTTGGTTGAAGTCATCCCATAACCTACTCCAATCTAGTAACTTATCTCGAGCAACTATGCCTTTGATAAATGGCTTCCATTCCTCGGTGAAGCCCTTCAAAGGAGTTCTCACTAACTTATACTCTGGAACGTTATCTCCAATGGTAATTAGTTGATCACAAACTTGAGAAATCCTCATCAGATATGAAGCCACACCCTTGCCATCCCACATCTTGGTGTTCTTGACCTTCTCTATCAATACCAACAACCGTTCTTATTCTTATTTTGGAACAAATATTGAAGAGCCTTCCACGTCTCACGTCCAATGTTCTTCCCAGTTAGATTAGGTATCAAGTCATCCTTTACACCATCTAGGATGATCAGCTTCGTCTTCGCATCCAACTCTTCATATACTTCCAACTCCTTTAGATCTATTAGTTTTTGAATCTCCATGTCAGCAAACTCCCATATCTTGTTCACCAACAAGACCAGCCTGAACCTTTCCTTCCAAGAACTATAGTTGGACAGCCCTTCCAACCTGTCCTCATATCTCAGACTAGAAACCAACTTCGCCATTGTTGTTAGTACTTCAAAAACAATCGAACTAGCTCCCTCTTAAGTTGTTCATTGTGCACACTCCGATTCAACTATCACTTCAAAGTAGCTCTGATACGATGTTGATTTTCCTTAGTATCCCAAATCTAGTCTATGTCTAATCACGATCACAAACACACTAAAATACATAACTACAAGCACTTTGCATAGAGGAAATGTAACAACAGTGAATCAATGAAATACTCAGAAACATAAGTGACCCAAAACTTGTTTTTATTAGTCCTTCAATAAAACAAACGTAGGGCTCTCGTACCACGGATCATGGCCCTTAAAAATCCCTAATACAAGACAACTAGGGCTTGAGAAAAACTTCTTTTGACCCTCAATCTGCCTAAAAGACCAAGAATAAAACTTAACTTACTTCGTGTAGCAAGCCTCCAGCCCTTTCAGTCCACTTTGTCTTGACAACTAGCAAGTCCTTTGTATCCTTCAACCACAGAGAAATGCCTTCTTATACTCCTCAGTCCACCAGTCTCTCACAAAGTATTTGCTCCTTCAAATGCATTGTATACTCAGCCATAAAATATTCAACTTCTTACAATGAATAATTCACTGTACACTCAGCCATTTAACACATTGTTCAAACACTCCTTTGTTAAACAGAGTTCCATAGTCACACTCAGCAATCTATCTTCAACAACATATTAGCACACATATTGTCTGTTGATTTCGGGTAACATCGGATGTGCTATAGCTCCGAAATTTTGTGGAGGGGCTAAAACACATGAGATCTCCAAGACCCAGAAATCATTTGGTGAAATTCCACCGGTTGGTGTTTTATTAAAATAATTAATATTTTTAATGGGGTTCCTAAGTCTAAACTTAGGAAAGTAAAAATATTAATGGGTATTAATAAAAATATGGGTGAGAAGCTTCTAAGAGACGAGGATCAAGTCTGTTTTAATCTTAGCCGTTGATTAGGGACTTAATCTCGACTGTTGATTCATCAACGGGAAAAGTTTAAGAGGAGACTTGAGGGTCAGTTGGAGATACACCAAGTTGATCAGTCAGTTCGATTTTTCTAGGGCGTGGTTTGCTGAGAAAATCGAACAAGTGATTTGAGTTACAATGAGAGGAGCAGAAGCAGAGATTTGGATCGGAAAGGAGTTTCGAGCCAAAGAGTACGTAGCAGAGGGGTAGCAGTAGCATCAAAGAGGCAGCGCAGAGGCCTACGCAGTCTAGGAGGGGCTCACGCAGTGCTGTCCCAGGCTAAGAGGTCTCTTGCAGTGACAGGGCAGAGTATTCGTCAGAAGTCCGAGATTCTGTTGGAGAAGCTAGGTTCTGAGCCGAGAGGGTTGAACAACAATCTTCCTTCAACAAATCGATCCAGCATAAGGGGTGACGCAGTCTCCTAGAGACAAGACACTAGCCCAAGCAGTGATTGCTCAAGGATTTCGCAGTGTTTGCCAGGAGCTAGATCGCTCATTAGATCAGTTGTGACTTGGAGAACGAGTTAAACCCTCGTATGTATTTCTTACTGTCGCGATTTCTCTGTAGGGTTAGCCGGTGTGAGAGGCAAACATGTTGTACTCAGATTCTACTTGCTTAATAATACAAACCCTCTATCTGTGGCACCGATTCCGCATTTGGTTTTTCCGGGGACTTGTTGGCCAAATATAACGGTGTCCCTTGTGTGTTTGTCTCATCTATTGTTTCAGTTTATGATATGTATGTCAGTGTAGTCTGCAGTAGTGTTTTTCATCACTGTTTATAAATTAAATAACTTGTTGAATGAAATAACAAGTAGGAGATGATAAACCAGTAACTACAGTAGCATTTATGTTTGTAAAGATTCAGAAATTTTCACATGGTATTAGAGCATTGCAGCTCATAGGACACTAAAGCCATCAGCCTGGAGATCTAGCAAATTTGATGCAGAGAGGCAGCTGTCACGAGTGACAGCGTTGTTTTAGAGCCAAAGGAGCAGCTGAAGGAGTGAAGCAGTGCTAGAGGAGTGACGCAGAAGCTCACGCAATGCTTGCGTCAACTTTCTGAGCCAAGAGGAGGAGACGCAGTAGCCAAGAGGAGCTCACGCAATGACTGCGTCAGCACTCTGGGCTAGCGCAAAACCTGGGGGGCTCAAATCAGTCAGCTGCCGAGGCAGTAGGAGCAGTGCAAATTCGATTTGTGGTGTTGGCGGGACGATGTTGCTATTGTTGCAGAACAGTGTCTGTGGAGATGAAACCGAGGTAGAGGGAGTCACTGCCTTAACAAATTTCTTGCCAAAGAAATCTAGATCCGGGTTGTTGAGCAGCAGCAAAGGAGGATCGGAGAGGGATGATTCGACATTATTTGGCAGAAGGATTTCCGTGAAGGAAATCAGGACTCAAAGGGAGTCTGGAGAGAACTTGTTCCTTAGAGGATTTCTAGCGCCAAAGAAATCCAAATCCGAGTTTTGTTGGGTATCAGCGAAAGAGGGAGAAGAGAACCTATTAGACACTCATTTGAGCTGAGATGGCAGTTAATAGACTAAGGGATTAGAACAGATTGGGTGGAGCATCCAAATTTGTCATCTGGAAGGCCAGGATCCTGACAGTCCTGGACAAAAATCGCATCAAGGATTATGCCTTGAAGGTGGTTATTGTTCCGGTAGGTGTTGATCTGATCCGGATTTAAACAGGAACGCAATAGATTACAGAGATAACCATAAATACAGAGATGGATGCGATAACCATAAATAAAGAGATGCAACGGAAACAACACTTCATTTCATTAATGGAAATACCGAAATATGCTTACAACCAGAATTGGAAATAAACCAGCTAGGACGATGGTAGCTTATCTCTGAGAAGAGATGTGCGGCTACATGTCTCTGAACTGTTCCGAACTTGTGTTACAATGAGGCTCGAAGGCCTATTTATTATTGAGAAACAATGGAAAAAACCTTCACATTCCAAAACCGACCCTTATAAGATGAAACGCCAAATTGTGGGCCCCGTTTTGGGTAAATTGGTACATCAATTTCCCGGGGTCGTAACTTTGGCATACGATCTCCGTTTGACGCGTATGATAGCTCGTTAGAAACATCTATCCGAGAACTACCATTGTTGGAACGGGCAACATCGGTCCATTGCGGACCCATGTTGCCCATGGATTCCCCAAAAACGTCGTTTAGGGCCTCAAAACGGCTCCGGAAGTTCAGGACCCGAAAAACTGCTAAAAATAGTAAGTTGTGCTATAATTAAGGAAACTGAAAATGCTGAAAGAGACAATGATGGGGGTCCAGATGGACTTGGCAGGTGGCCACCAATATCCACCTGGATCAGTTCTTTCCATACTTCCAGTCTGAGATAATAGTGCATCGATCCTAGATCCTTCATATCGAATTCTGTAGTCAACTATTTCTTGCATTCCTAAATACGTTCTTCTACACTTGTTAGTAGAAGATCATCTACATATAGTAGGATGATGACAGGTTCATCCTTTACCACTTTGATGTAGATGTTGGGATCATCAAAACTTTTGATAAAGCCCAATCTTTGTAGATAAGCATCCAGCATAGCATACCATGCTCTAGGTACTTGCTTAAGGCCATATAAATCCTTTTTGAATTTGCAAACATAGCCTTCTTTATCCTTGACTTCAAATCCCAAAGGTTTCTTAATGTAGACTTCTTCGTCTATGATGCCATTCAGAAATGTTGTCTTTACGTCCATTTGATGAACTTTCCACTTCATGGATGTTGCAAGAGAAATCAGTGAAGGAATGATTGTATATCTTGTTGTAGGAGAAAAGGTTCCTTCATAGTGATTTCCTTGTTCTTGAGAGAAACCTCTAGCCACAAACCTGGATTTGTATTTTTTTTATGCTCCCATCCACAACATGCTTGATCTTGTAAATCCATTTCGAGGTTACCACAAATTCGTTTTCTAGTCTAGGAACAATTTACCAAACACCATTCCTCATTATAGATTGGTATTCCTCATTCATGGCAGACTTCCATTCAGATCGATTGGAAGCTTCTTCAAATGTGGATGGCTCATCTTCTATCAATTTTGACATGTAGGTTGCATACCCAGAGTACCTTTTAGGTTTCTTGCTTTCTCTAAATTTTCCACTTGACTAGTGTCTTTTAGCATCTTGAAGTGTGGAGGTCAAACAATTAGGTCTCTTCCTCTTTTCAAGGATAGTGAGAGGTTCACTAGGACCTTCATCTTCTTGATGAGAATCTTCTTTACTGACTTATTCCTCAAATATAGGAATATATTCTTCATTAGAAAAAGATGAAATATCTTTTGACTTTTTGAATGCAATATTCATCAAAGATTGCATCTTAGCTTACCTCTATTTGATGTGCTTCATTGATGTATATTCTGTAAGCCTTGGATGAATTACTATATCCCACAAATATTTCCTTATTGCTAGCCAGATCTAGATTCTTCCTTTTGTCCTTGGGAATGTGGATATATACTAGACATCCAAATATTTAGAGATAGTGCACAATAGGTTTCTTTCCAGTGAAAGCTTCTTCGGGAGTTCGAATATTCAGAGACCTGTGGGGACTTCTATTTTGAATATAGACAACAATCTTTGTTGCTTTGACCCATAGGAATTTTGGTGGATCTTGGTCATGAAGCATTGCTTGACACTTTCTTCTATGGCCCTGTTCTTTAGTTCAACTACTCCATTCTGCTAAGGACTATATGGAACTATGAGCTCCCTCTTAATTCCAGCCTCCTTGTAGAAGGCTATAAGTTATTTAGAAGTGTATTCCCCACTGTTGTCAGATCTTAAAGTCTTGATCTTTCTTTCTGTGAGATTTCCCACTTCAGCTGTGAATTCTTGGAATTTTGAAAAGACTTCATCTTTGGATTTGAGAAGGTAAACCCAAGTTTTCCTGGAGTGATAATATATGAAGGTGACATAGTATAGCTGTCCTCCAAGATATTTTGTTACGGGAACACAAACATTAGAGTGCAAGAGATCAAGTATCTCTTGAGCACGAGATGTGCTATGTCCAAATGGTTTCTTTGCAATCTTGCCCAACGCACAACCTTTACATACATCTTCATGTTCTTCTTTGAGATTCAGGATTCCATTTACTATGGAATTTAGGGTTGGAAGAATTTTGTAGTGAAGGTGACCCAATCTTCTAGCCATAATTCATATGGACTAATTTCAATATGAACAAGTGCTTGATTGACAAGAGAACCTAATCTATATAATCTACCTTCTCGGACACCAATAGTTCTAGATTTTTCAATGCTTGAATCTTTAGCCCAAATAACTACTCTTCCATCTATAAAGGCAAACCTATCACCATTTTCTTCTAAAGATGAAATAGAAGTAAGATTTTTGCACAGACCTGGAACATAAAGGATGTTGTTGAGATGAATTTTACTTCAACCTTCAAGCTTGATGGAGGTAGATCCAATGCCTTTTACCAGATAACTTTTGTTGTCACCAAGCTCCACAAAATATGAGGACTTTCCTTTGGAGAGAGTCTTGAGTTGGTGGTGGTATCTTGTCATATGCCTTGAAGCTCCACTATTGATTACCCAAATATTTTCATCTTGAAACGTGCCAGAGAGTGCGCAGAATAAGCCATCAACTTTTGTAGAAATATCGATTCTAGAGATATGATTAATCCATACTTGCTTGATCTGCTGTTTGATGAAGCTTATCACTGATCCAATGCTTGCCAATTAATACAATGCTTGCCAATTTCTTCATGAGGGAGGTGATCTTCTTCATACCCTTTATAGAACCTCCCTCTGACACCATGTTGAGAAATTTAGGGCAATTTAATAATTCAATTTCTCTTAACTATGATAACTTCTTGTGATATTTTTTTCTTATATTTTGCTTCTTATTACTAACATATGTTATTATCATCAACCAACCATCAAAACAAGAAGATAAAAAATGCACAAGTACACAAGATATTAGCACCAAGCCAGGGCAAAAACCTGTCCAAATCATGAGAGGAAAAACCCTTCGAACTCTTTCTTATAGAATCTTTATTGATGAATTCCAAGACCCAAACTTTGACTCAAGACCGCCTTCAACATAAAAATGATAATACCTCCAAAATGTACCCAAACAAGTTGTTTCCTTCTGCAATTTTAGACAACACAGTAGATCTGCAACATTAGTATGACAATCAACAAATATGATCAAGGATAAGCTCACTTAGCCTTCCCTTATCCTCACTTTCCTTGGAGATTGATCTCACATACCATGATCCTTTGTATTGAGACTTCCTGATGCTGAAAGAGTGACTGTTCTAGGGCAGCGAGAATAGACCCATCGGCTTTAGAATATAGTCGCATGTGCGAAGAGGGTTAGGGATATTGTAGCCCTTTTATGACTTCATTCTTCTTTCCAACTTCTTCTAGATAATTCCTCCTTCCTACTATCGCAAGATCGAACCTCTAACCCAACAATATGCCCATACAAAATGATGCCCTAGTTTAGATATGAATGTCACACGTGTGAACAAATTCCTTGATGAATTCAAATGAGGGAACAAACTTCCTCTTGAACTATGTCTACTTCTTCTTTGACCCCTTCTCTTGGTTATCCCTCCTTGTGTAGTCCATTTCTTCAACAGAGTTGTGCATTTTTAGGCCATTCCCGGAATTGGAGGTATATGATGTAGTGATACCATGTCTTTTTTTTTATTTGTGAAATGATGATTTTTTTTTTTGAGATCCTTGCTATCATTATGTTGAACGACACTAGTATGCCACACCATATGATAATTTATCATCTTGCCACTATAGTTGAGGGGGTTTATCCTTTTATTGACAAAGAATGTACTCTGTACTCATCATCATCTTGTAACATTTAATGAAGCGACCTCCCCACTCTTGACACTGGGCTCAGAGATGTAACCCATACTAGGTGAAATTCGTTATCAATTTTTTTGTGTTCTTTGATTTGATGGATGTTATTATGTTTCCTCTTCTTTAAAGTACGCAAAAATGGTTTTTCATACTCTTTAACATGCAATTCTGCTAACTTCACAAAAGTAAAAGACCTTGGTTAATTTCGGTAGCTGAGAGATTCTGGATCAAGTTTGGTATCATAGTGGTCTTCTTGTTGATGTGAATTGTGAGTGTGAATGATAACTAGATATTGAACGTGCAACAAGAAGGGAAATGGAGAACAACAAAGATCTCTATGATGACACTCATAATGTATGCAGATTATGAGGAGAAAATGGAAAGAGAAGAACAAGAGAAAGAAAAATTAGAGGATGATGCTCCATCTCCATCTTCTAGTGATCATTCATCTTCTTCATTGTCTTCTCATCATTCAAATGAGATCAATTAGAGCCTTCAAGCAGAGAATGTTGAATTGAAGAGACTTTTACAAGAAGAAAAAAGAGGAGAAGTAGAAATTGCAACTTTAGTTATGAGCCACGGAAGAGGCCCTGGAAAAATTGAAACACAATGAAGGCTTAGCGAAGCTATCATCATCTGTTTCAGAATCGACAGATGAGGTAAACAATGTTGATTGTTCTTCAATTTCCTTTTCACATGATACTATTTCTGTTGGAAGCCTTGAGGTATCCATTTCAAGAAATGGTATGAGACTCCTTACCAAGATGGGATACACTGAAGGAGAGTGCTCGAATGTAGCAGAAGCTTCCAAGGAATTGTCAAAGCCATCGGATAAAGAGGATGATTGGAACACATCGCAATACTTCCATGACAGTGTAAATTGTAGAGGAAGAGCTAAGGAAAGCTCTCATTGCTAGGATCACACAAGAGACAATCAAGAAAGGTATAAAAAGTCTCAGTATTCTAAAGTTCATTTTGATTACAAGCACATTAATGATGAGCAAAAATCATGGCGTATAAAACCATGTAGTTTTTTTGGCTCGCACAACCACGTCATTTTCGAGTGCTAGAAGAGAATGGTAGGAAGAAAGAGGATAAGACATGAAAGGCCTTCTCCACATTAGGGAAGGAAGAAGGTTAAGTAGGTATGGAGGAAGAAGACTTTTTACAATCATTGCAACATAGGTGGACATCAAATAGCCACATGTTGGAGGCTCCATCCAGAGCAGCGTCTCAAGCACAAGCACCCATGCAGGAACCAATTGGTGAAGATGTTCAACAAGTGAATGCGCCATAAGGAGATGAACCATTCACCTTGATGAGTGAGAGATAGTTTTACTAGATATGGTAGTTTTTCATGGTTTCATTTTGTAAATCATTTTTTGTGATTTGATTGTAAATGTGATGATGTGTTTTCCATCGCTTATTAAAGCAACGATGATGTTTTTGGCCTTTTATTGATAACTGGGGTATTGGTTTCTATTTTGATGTAAACTTGACCAAAGAGCATGTGTTGTAAACTCTTGGAAAGTATGGGGATGCTTGGGTCATGTAATTTAGCATGTAGTTTGTAAAATATTGTACTATAGGTTTGCAGAGAATGCAGGTGTCGGGTCATAACTTATAGCTCCAAAGAACAAGGGTGAAGGAGAAGGAAGTGTGACTTGTCAGGGCACTTGTTGTGCAAACAATGTAACACTACAATTCCAGATTATGTTGATGCATTTGGAGGACCAAAAGCTCCTCAGTGGGGAGGAATGATCCAGGTGGCTCCAGAAAAACTCAGAATTCAAAAGTGGCTTTGGAAAAGTTCAAAAATAAATTTTATTGGATTAAAGTGAAACTAGAGTAATATCGAAGAGCTCGTCACAAGATTTCCAACGATGCAAATGACACCCCAAGCTGAGTTCGTATGTGAAAGTTATGGCCAATCAAAGTTTTGGTTAAACTAGCCCATTGGTAGCCACTAATGAGACAACAATTTAGCGCTTCATTGTGATGGTTTCCGACAATCAGAAAAGGAAAATTTGTTGCCTACTTAATTTTTCTAATGAATCCTAAAAATCTGATGGTTTGTTTTTAAATATTATTATTATAAAAAATATATATAAAAATAGCATGGTAGGTCACCACCCTCGCCACCCCTCATATCTGTTACACACACACACACACACACACACACACATATATTAAATGGCGAATGGCCATATGAAACGACATTATATTATGGGGTTGGCAGGGATCAAACCCGCTTACTGCGTAGGTCGGCCCGCCCCACATGCGGCCCCCGACCAAAACAAACAGTGCCCCATATTAAACCAAACATATGCCATATCATGGGTCGTGTGGGGTTTGACCTCGAGACCTCCCCAAACCGTTGAACTTAAAAATAATCTTCTAGCCAGTCCACCAATGCACATTTCTTGGAATTGAGACATGAGAAATATATTTAAAAACTGATTTTTGCCATTCACAAGGGGCCAATAGAGGAGCCGAGAGTGGAACCCAACACCAAGATGTTAGCACGTAGACTGAGGGTGGAAATTTAACCTATGATGGAACTTGGAGTGGTGGAACAATGATTTGGAATATTGGAGGAATCTTTTAGATTCCTCAAAGCCAAAAATTTTACAGTATCAAACTTATGCCAAGTTTATACTCAAATGAATCAGAATTTCCCCAAAAGTATGATTGTGTAGACGATTTTTTATTCTAAGCATCAGATTTTCCAGAGACAGACTAATGAGGGTGGAACCATGAAAGTGGAATCTTGACACAAGAATCTGCATAGAATCTAAAAGACTCCCTTGGGGCCAAATTTTCACATTGACATAATCATGTCAAATTTATACTCAAATGAACCAGAATTATGCCAGGAGTCTAATGGCGTGATCAATTTTCTGATATGAGCAGTGGAATTTTAGTCAACTCCACAGAGAAGAATCTTTATGGAATCATGAGGACTCAAAAATATTCCCTAAGGGCTGATTTTTAATAGTTTCAAAACCATACAGATTTTATACTCAAATTACTCAGTGTTTCGCAAGGAGCGCAGTCGTGAGCTCATAATTGTCATATGAGTAGAAAAAATCTAGTCAACTAACTAGAAGGAATCTTTGAGATTCCTGCAGATCCAGATTTTGATGGTGTCTGAAAGGGGTCAAATTTAAAGTCATTTGACATGATTTCACACCACAAATTCAATGATGTAGTCCATTTCTTCAGTAGCATTGTACATTTTTAGGCCATCCCTGGAAGTGGAGGTATATGTTGTAGTGATGCCATGTCTTTCTTTTGATTTGATGAGATGATGATTTTGTTGTTGAGATCCTTGTTATCATTATGTTGAAGGATACTTGTATGCCACTTCATGTGATAAATTATTATCTTGTCATGCTGAAGGAGGACCCATATGAGTGAGAGTTCCTATAGGGGAATGTCTTGTGGAGAGACATGCCACTCTAGTTGATGTAGTTTATCCTTGTAATGACAAAGAATGTACCATGTACTCATCATCATCTCTCAACATTTAATGAAGCGACCTCCCCACTCTTGACACCGGGCCCGGAGACTTAACCCACACTGGGTGAACTCCATTATCAACTTGTTTGTGTTATTTGATTTAATGGATGTTATTATGTTTCCTCTTTTTTAAAGTATGCACATGTGGTTTTTCATATGAAATTATGCTAACATCATAGAAGTAAAAATATTTGTTAATTCCAGTACCTGAGAGAATCCAGATCACACAATTACAACCCCAATTAGTAATAATTTTTCAATATTTAAACCAAGCTTACCTCTCAGGTACTCAAGATTCATGTTTGGTAATTATTTAGTCAGTATGTCTGCTACCTTTTCATCTGTTGGTAGATAGTGAAGCTCCATGAATCCATCTTGTACCAAGCTTCTGACGTAGTGGTACTTATTATTTATATGCTTTGTCGTAGCATGAAACACCAAGTCTTCCATCAATCTTATGCAACTTTCATTATCACAATGTATCCATGTAGGGCTTAGTGGTCCTTCACATAAGTCTAATAATTCTTTTTGATCCAAACAACTTCTTGACATGCTTCGATTGCAACAACATATTCAACTTCGACACTACTCAAAGCAACAATATCCTGCTTTCTACTCATCCGTGAGACCATGGAACATCCTAGGCTGAAGCATCCACCCGTTGTGCTTCTTCAATTTGTCTCACTGCTACCCCAATTTGAATCTATATATCCCATGAGTTGGATTTCATTACTAGTATACCAGAGGCAGTGATGTATAGTTCCACACATATATCTTAATATATGCTTGGCTGCAATCCAATGATCATGTTTTGGATCCATCTAAAACTGATTGAGGACATTTACTGCAAAACAAATGTTTTGTCTCATATTTACTAGATACATCAAGGACCCAATCAACTGTCTGCAGCTAGTAGGATCGATTGGACTATGCTTTGAACTCCTCAACTTCTTTAGATTGGTAATCATAGGCTTGCTATCCATCATGCTAAAATTTTGAAGTATCTTGATCACATATTTACCTTGACCAAGATATATCTCACCTAGCCTCTGCCATACTTATAGTCCCAAGTAATATTGCATATTCCCAATATCCTTCATATCGAACTCAGCTACTAACTACTTCTTGCATTACTGAATCTGATTCTCTGCACCTGTGTATAGTAGATCATGCACATGCAAAAGTATGATAAATGGTTCACCCTAGGACACCCTGATATATGGTTTAGGATATACAGTACCCTTAGTAAAATAAAGTCTCTATAAGCTATAGGTTCTTTCTTTAAGCTAGGTAGATATTTCTTAAACCTACAGACATAAGTCTCCCTCTAATTTATTTCAAATCCATGAGGCTTCTCAATGTAAACCTCCTCATCAATGGTCCCATTCAGCAAAGATGTCTTGACATTCATTTGATGGATGTTCCATCCTATAGTAGAAACCAATGAAACAATCAATACTGTTGTATATTGAGCTCTGAGAGCAAAGGTTTCCTTGTAATCAATCTGTTCTTTCTATGAGAAGCCTTTTTCTGCAAACCTTGCTTTGTATTTACCAATGCTCCCATATGTAGCATGCTTGATCTTGTAGATCCATTCTAAAGTGACTATAAGATTGTCACTTGGCCTAGGGATAATTTCCCAAACACCATTATTCATTATGGATTGGTATTTCTTCCTGCATTTCATTCCTCCACTCTTGATGTTTAGCTGCATCTTCATACAAGGAAGGTTTCACTTCAATAAGATTTTTCATATATGCAACATATGCAAAATAAATCTTTGGTCTTTTACTTTTCCTGAAAGTCCCTGATGCCGTATGCCCTTCTGCTTCTTATAGAGCAGTTCTCAACCAAGCGGGTATTTTTTGAATTTTTGGAATAATCACTTGTTGTATAGGCTCACTTGACCTTCAATATCTTCTTGAGTAGATGTATGATCTTAACCATCATTTTCCATTGAGATATCCTCAAAGTTAGGCATATCTTCTTCATCAGAGACAACCATAACATCCTTTGATTTCTTGTAATCTATGTTCTCATCAAAGATGACATACCTGGTTACTTCAATTCAACGATCCTCCTTAACATAGATTCTATATGACTTTGATGAAGAACTATACCCAATAAAGATTCCATTTGAATTGGTAGGATCCAACTTCTTTCTCTTGTCTTGAGGTATATGAATATACACAAGACACCCAAATATTTGAAGGTGATCCATACTTGGATTATTCCTTATAAATTCTTCTTCTGGAGTCATGTTGTTAATGATTCTCTGAGCACTTCATTTCTGCAAGTAAACAACTATCGTACATGCTTCTCCTCATAGGAATTAAGGTAGATATTGATAATTTAGCATGGCCCTGACACATTCTTCAATAGTTATATTCTTCCTTTCATAAACACCACTTTGTTCAGGATTATAGGGAACGATAAGCTCCCTCTTGATCCCCGCTTCCTTGTAGAAAGCTATCAACTCTTTGGAGGTGTATTCTCCACCATCGTTTGACCTTAGAGTCTTGATATTTCTCTTGGTTAGGTTCTCCATTTCATTCTTGAACTCCTAATACTTTTCGAATACCTCTTCCTTGTTATCGACAAGGTATAACCAAGTCTTCCTTGCAAAATCATTAATGAAGGTTACCTAATACTAATGGCCACCAAGAGACTTAACTGCCATAAGTACACATACATATGAATGTATGAGACACAAAAATTCCTTATATATGGTATCAATTCTTGCAAATTGCTTCTTCATTTTCTTACCTATAACACAACCCTTATATGTCCCTTCATGTTATTTGTTCAATTAGGGCATACCATTGACCATTTGAATTAGATATAGAAAAATATTATAATGACGGTGTCCATACCTTCTATTCCATAGTTTGGAAGGACTTACATCCCAAGCGGACTATAGCATGAGATAGAGTTGTAAAAATTCTATATAATGTCCCTCACGAATCCTAATCACCCTAGAATCATCAATACTAGAGCCCTTATCCCAAACCAAAACCTTACCATTAACAAAGGAAACTTTATCACCCTTATTCTCTATACAAGAAATAGAAAGTAATTTTTTCTTCAAACTTGGAACATATAGAATATTGTTGAGGTGAATACTTCCACCAGAATCGAGTTGCTAGGAGGCTTAAAATTTCCAACCTTGTAGTTTTTGGTGATTCAAAATTAGTAATCAAGAAAGAAACCTCTATCAAGCCAAGCATCCAAGCCTCCGATATCATAAGAATGATGTATGAGATATTGTATAATTTTTTCTCAAGGTATTTAACATTAATGCTATACCAAGGGAGGAAAATCATCTAGCAGATTCTTTGGTTGTGTTAGCTAGTATCTTCAAAACTCTTACTACTCCACAATTGCTATATCAAGTAAAGGTTAGATATTGGCCATCTATCCATAACAATGTAAGGTATTGGATTTTTTTTGAAGATGATCAACATATTAAGAGGTTTATGGAGGTGATAAATGATTTTTATACTACTTATATTGATCAAGAGTCAAATTAGGAAGATAAAGTGAAATTATCAGATCCAAAGTCAAAATGGAAATATATAATAGTTGATCATATAATTATGCGATTAAAAAAATAATTTTATTCCTAGAGTACTGGTACCATTAGAAAGTCTCTTCAATCAAAATGACATACGCTTAATTTCATTTGCAAATGAACATGAAGAAGAAATAAAAGATTATAATATTGGAGTAACATAGGAACTTGTTACACAATATTTTGTCACCCCTCTCGCACTTCCCTGTGTCATACCTCAGAGTGCCCAAAACTTGGCAAGTATGCACTGTACCCATCCTAATATGTAGTCCAGATCCTCCCTGAAGACTTAATGAAAACATGCCTTGAGCCTTCCCTGAAGAAGTAATCTCAAAACCCTAATTTCAGGGTCAGCGTGATTCTCACACTGGCAACTTGTGTTGATGGCAGGTTACACTATACTAGCCTCGCGCTAGCAGCACAATTTTTACTTGGATACTCATACTGATCCTTATAAGGAAAGTTTTACCAAAGAGGACAAGAAGATTTGTGATCTAGAAGCTTCCAGATCGACGAGCTAGAGGCTGTTTGTTTCAAATGTGGTTGAATTCTCCCAATATTACCCTTTGATCTTATTCCTATGAGCTTCCTCCTTGGGATGAGGGCCTTCCCCTATCTTTAGAGAGATCTTAACTCCCTCTTCCTACCTATATATTCATCCTCTCCCATTCCAAAATGGTTGGTCTATGATAATTTGCACCCTTATGTTGAGGTAGTGCCTACATGCTATTCATTTTGGTTTGGAGAAAGAGTGCTTGGAGAGCTTGAGCTTGGACTTGGAAATTCACTCAAGTAGGGATTATTAACATCATGGCCTAGGTCATATGATTCCTCTTTTATTCATTAATATATATAATTGTTGGTTCACTTTCCATAATTTCTTGTGTCAAGGCATCATTTATCTTAATGCTCATTGATCTGTTAAGTAGATTACATTCTATTATGCGTGTTGTACTTGTACGCTTTGTTGTGTCTTTGACTTCTTGTGTAGGTATTCAAATGCTGTTAGCAGTAGGACTGAGCCTGAGAAACAAGCGATCAACATCTTCAACAAAGAAGTGCGTTATAGCATTAGAATGAGGTAGATCTCCTTCCTCTTCTCTCATTTCGATTGTAATTTATGAAAGTGTCTTGTAGATTGTCATGTTAGTTGCTAGTCCCACTCATTGTGTTAGAGGGATCATCTCTATTTGTAGAGAGGATTTACCTAGACAACAAAATGATGACTCCACTGGGGAATATACAACCTTTCCATCCATTCATTCGATCAAAATATCTGATGAGTTTGACCAACCATCGATTTCTTAGCTTGTATGCATCACTATAGATTTATGCAGTCACTGGTTTTTTCTTAAGAGTGTTGAGCCAACTCTGATTTTGAAGTTTTTTTATCTTTTCCTTATTTTCCTCACCCAGCGCATTTTCTTCTCTAACAGAAGCGCTACCAACACTGATTTTGAACTTACAGTCACACTTATTTTCCTTTCATCTCCCTTTTTCCTTTAACAAGCACGGTGATCCGAGAGGATAGAAGAAAATTAGGGTTTTTATCTTTATTTTATTGGTTTTCAACATCTGTGAGTGATTTTCTAGTGTAATATCAGTCTGTTTGTCTTGATTGTTGTCCTTTTATGATTGCAATTGTCTCTTGGCTTATGTTGGTGTGTGATTGAAGATTGATTTCCTTCTAGGGTTTCTAAGTCTAGGTCACCCTTCACTCATCATTTGACTTGTCTCCGTGAGATTGATTGCTTCCATTTAGGAGTCTTACTCGAACCATTTTCAATTTCATTTCGGTTCATGTTTGTGAAGTTATTTTCATTAGTATTGAGTCATACTGGTGCTTTGAAAATTTCTTTCAGTCCATTGTCAAACATAGATTACAGTTGTTTGCTTTGGTGGAACTGAAAGTGAATACTTGTTTTGATTTCATTGTTTCGAAAATAAAAGTGAAACGATATTCTTCATTTAAGTATTTTTGAAATGATTTGTATTTGAAACCAAAAGTGAATGAAAAATTCATTTTAATTGTTTTGGATTGCATTCTTCCCTTTGCTTATGCATTAGTTTGCATTTTTGAATCAAAGTGAAAGGAAAAGAACAAAAAGATTAGTGCATCTTAGTGAAAGAAAAGTGATTTTTGTTTCTCATAGGATTGCATTTTGGCACTGCATTTGTTAGTGAAAGTGAAAGAGTAGTTTTCATTTTCACATATTGCATTGGAAAAGTTAGGGAGTTATGTTTTGATGCATTTTGCTTAATTGATGCATTGTTCGGTTGTCTCTCGTCCCTCATTATTTTAGCCTTCATCGAATCAAAAGATTTCATCTTTCTCATTTAGTTGCACCATAGGAATTTTGGTGACATCGTTGAGCCATATAATTGAAACATAATTCAAGATAAAATTAAAATTTACTTCAATTAACCTAAGGAGCATTTGTAACCTAATGTAAATATCTAGAGGTCTAGGCTAGGGATGTGTTTCGACATCTTTAAATCCAACGAATGTCGATAATTTCCTACATTGTATCCTGGGGGTGAAATCCCGTTCCAGTACAGAAGTATATCGAAGGTTCTTCGGTACTTTCAGGTATATAGGAGGCACTTCAGTATAGCAAGTTTATGGGAATGCTCTCACCAAATGGTTATGCATTAGACAACGCTAACATAGACTTGTGATCCCCGTATCATCGAGTATATATTGGGAGAGCCCACTAGGTTTCTGTCCTTTAGCTACAAATAAATGATTCAGCTACCTTGTAAACGTGATACATTGAACACAACATTCGGGGAGATTGGCAGCCGTACATTAGGTCCTTGGTTTCATATAGGGTGTATATAGCGGTTCACAGATACTTGGTAAACCCTCTTGCCTAGATTACCCCTTTTATATTTATTTTTGTTAAAGTTCTAAAATCAATTAATTGACCAAAGAAAAACATCCTTCCTATGGAAATACTCCTTAGTAGATCTTAAGTTGATACTGATGGAAACATCTCCTAAGTCTACCAGTCAAGGAAACCCCTCTGAAGGGAATCCTTGTTCTTTTCCTTCTTTTGGATATACTGGTGCTCCCTATATGACAAAATTTTTCCTTCTTGGAATAACCATTGGTATATCAGTTTCGTCATTTTCGACGTCGGTGATTCCAAGTGTCCAAACTTCTTTTAAAATGAGTTCTCCTCCAACTAAACAACATCAACCTCATGTTGATCCTAAATTTGAGCCCTCACCTTCTTCACCTATTTCTTCACCTCATTCTTCCTCTTCGCCTGGTGAAAGTCTGGACTTTAGTAACCAAGAAGCTAAGGATAAGAAGAAGAAGAAGAAGAAGAAGAAGAAGAAGAAGAAGAAGAAGAAGAAGAAGAAGAAGAAGAGGATGAAGAAGAAGAAGCAAAATAAGCAAGGGGGAAACCAAGCAACCATTGATACAGATGCAACTGATGTAGAAAATTATTTCAATCAACCCCGAAAAGTGAAATTCCCTTGCATGTTATGTAAGGGTGACCTCCTTCTTAGAAATTGTCCTGGTATTCCCGAAGTCTTAGAAGTGTGGTCCACAGGTTCACATCAACCTTTGTCATTAGCCTTTGCAGATCATGCTGGTGAAAAACCTTCAACTAGTAATAATAAGGTCCATGGGGAAAAGGGAAAAGTCAAATTTCCCTGTAAGTTGTGTTAAGGTAATCATCCCATTCACCTTTTTCCTCTTATGGATGAGGCTTCCAAAGAGTTGGAAAACCTTACAACTTCTCAACCTCATCTTCCAGCTGGGTATCTAAAGGTTTCCCCTGATCCTTCACCAGTTGATCTAGTGATTGATCAAAATTCATCTTTGGTTAACCTAGCTCTCTCTGAAAGTGATTCTTGTGAGTTTGTTGTTGACCATCCATTGGTTGAGAAAAGGATAGCCTTGGCTCTACCTTTAGTTAACCGTACCTATCCGGTAGAGAGTGAACCTCGTGCTGCTCAGGTTCTTCTGGTTTCTTCAATTTCAAATGAACTGGATGGAAATCCTCCTATTCCCAAGGTGCATGAGATCAGTTCTCCTGTTCCCATAAAGAAAAAGGGAAACTCTCACATTCCTACGACACCCCCTTTGAGTAGTTTAGTCACTTCTTTTGATTGGAGTCGACTGGGAGGATATCGTCTTCCGTCTTATGTGCCTTTCTAGATTACATTACAGGCTTACCATATGGCCATACCTAGCATAGTCATAGACGAGGGTGCATCTGTTAGTATTATGTACTTAACTACTTGGCAAGCTTTAGGTTCTCCTCATCTTGTCCCCGTCACCCAGAATATGTTAGATTTTGACAGAGGAACTAGTCAACCATTAGGGATCCTTTCTAAGTTACCTATTACTTTGGGAGGAAAGGTTGCTTATATAAACGTGATGGTTGTCCAAGGTTCGTTGGATTTTAATCTACTCATTGGCTGTGACTATGTTTATGTCATGGGAGCTCTTGTTTCTTCTCTCTTTCGAGTAATGTGTTTCCCACATGAAGGAAGAATTATGATAATTGATCAGCTTACATTCATTGGTCCCAAATCAACTCCCAATCAACCATCATCCATAAATGGTTCTTATATGCAAGCGATATCACCCCCGCCACAGGTTAATTACACGGCCACCTGTTCCATGCCCACATCTATTGATGATCTAATAAGTGATGTAGTATTCCATGTATAGGGGGCATTGGACCCCAATTTTTCCATTGGATCCCTAGACATCTATTCCTTCCAGAGTGTTGCTCTCCCATCTGATGAGAACCTCTTGGAAGCCATGGCCTCTTTTGGTCTATGATCAAGAGCTTGGAGCATAGTTCCTTGTCTTGTGTCAAGCTCGTTAAATAATGAAACAAAGACCACGAGGATAACTCTTTTACTATGTCAACCTGGTTAAAAAATGAAATAGGTGCTATGAGGATAATTATTTTACCATTTCAACCTCGTTAAAAAATGAAATAGGTCTCCATGAGAAAAATATTTTTACTTGTGTCAAGCTTGTTAAAAAAATGAAACAAAACCCAAGAATAGTTTTTCCCCATGTTTCAAGCTTATGAAAAAATTAAACCATATTCAAGTATCCTCAAACATAGTTTCCTATGTTTCAAGCTTATGTAAAAATGAAACCATTCCCACTTTAAATCTCATAATTTCCAGCGTGTTTTTGCTAGATAAGACTTGGTTGTTTTCATTCCATTCTCACCATCTCTTTCGTTAATCATTACGATTTCACTTGGTTGTTTTACCCTTGCCTAAGGAACATCTACAATGATTGGTCTTATTAACCAACCTCTTGACCTTTACATGTTTTGAACAGTTCCATCATGATCAGAACCACATGCAATCCTTTTATACTACTCGTTCCTCCAGGTGGAGTCATCTTTAAGCTCTTTTCTGACTCTTGAAAAATGAAAAGATAGTTGAGTACTTGTATTTTTGAACTCATTAAATTAAATGAATTGACGTCATTTCAGTATACGTTTACTCCGTTTCCGAGCTGGGATTTACTATTTACGAAAAAGGAACACCTTGGTCGACATGGTCAAGAGGTTCTCTTGAATATTGTTTTGTACATTTTCGGGTTCGAGAGACAAATTACTAAAAGGGACTTGATGGAGTTTTCCTTTTCGTCTCTTTTTAAAACTCTCTAAATATGAAAAAAACACTTAGTTACTCTTTTGTTGGACTTGTAAAAAATTAAACGACGAAAGACTTGTCACCATGACGAGACCGAGTTTCTCCTCCCTATGACTCATTAAAATTACTAGGATGGATTCATTCGAAGAATGAACTTCTATGGAAAGCATATGATATCCCCTTCAAGATTGTGATTAAAAATAATTGAGGTACTCACTAGAAATAGTGGGGAAAAAGTGAAATTGAAACATCTCTTGTATAGGCAACATGTCCCTCTTGAACATGGCACTCATCTGTTTCTCGTGTTGGGTTTGGGATATCCTGACTTAGTCACTTGTCCTTCCAAGTTTGGGTTATCCACTTTGCCTCTCATCTGACTATTCCACTTTGTCATCATGTCCCTTGGTCCTATGTTGAGTCAAATGCTGCCACACTCCAGAGTCGTGTCGCCAATATGTTCAAAAGAAGTCCTATCTACAGTTTATTACCTATACATTGTGTGACCTTTTGCCACTGTCTTAGATCATACTAATTTATTCCACTTTATTCCTTGTTTCATGTCAATGATGAGGGAATCACTATGACCCTCCTTCGACAGGTCACTTCCTGTCGACTTCAGCTCATTATCCAGGAAGATGACTTAGGAATCCCCTTTTAGTAACTTAAAGCTTGCATGCCTTAGTGGAAATTTCTTCCAATCCAACAACAAATTTTCATCATTGGCCTTCAATAGGATGATTCCACGAGTGTTCAACTTCAACGTCATTTTCACATTCACGGATTGTACTGTCATACCTTGAGGACCATTTTCATTATTGATGGTTTCTCTATTGCTTATTAACGATCCACATCATTGGCCAGTGATCAGGTGGTTTTCTAGCATGTTCGACTTCGACACATTCATTGACATGTTAAAATTCGTACTTTGATCGAGTTAGGATGGAGCGCAAG
>APFE030085308.1:0-11886 GCA_000404065.3 Pinus taeda
AAAGAACCAAGTGCTTGCCAAAAGACCAAGTACAGAGGAAACCTTGGTGAGGTAAGTCGCAACAGGGAGGTCTTGCTATTGCAGAGGATTTAATATAGCTCATAGTGAATGAGTGACGAACTCATAGATATGGAGAATAAGATGACTACTGATAGTCATAGTGGAGGTTCTCAGGAAGACCACAACATAAGAAAAGTGAAGAAAGAGAATGCCAAGGCAAATGGCAAGAGAATGAGTCAAGTGGAAATTGACTAAGAGATTTTTGAGATGAAAGAACAACTCAATGTATTAATGATGATACTTGAGGAAAGCCAAAGACTAGGTTGGGTCTTGAAGAAGAAGCCAGTGAAGTGGCATAAGTTACAGAGAAGGCTACGACAGAAGCAAGTAAAGTGGCTGACGAAAAAACTCAGAGAAGCTGAGTTGGAAATGGAAGTGTCCATTTGTGAAGTAGAATAGGGTGAAGTTTTGGGTGAAGATGAAGGCTTGAAGACTGAATCTTCAAGTCAGACCAAAGGGTCACATGATTTCAAATCTGACAATTTGTGTATGGTTGCAGGTGAAACATGTGAAGAAGGACAATTTGTTGATATTGACATAAAAGAAGAAGATAGGCAAAATCTAAATTATGCTCTGAAAGAAGAAGTAGAGAAGGATATCAAGCAGTCAAGTGAAGGACTTGATGAGATTGAAGAGAATACCATTGAAATATTTCTGCGTCATGTAAAGGACTTGGAACAACAAGAGGACTTGGTGATTGAATAATCAAATGAAATCATGAGGTCTTGTGGTTTTACAATTGACAAGTTGTGTGTGAATGCAGGTATTCCAGAAGATAAACCATCTTATGGAACTGTCTTGAATGAAGCTAAAATTTGCCAAGCAAAGTATGATGATGATTGTCTTTCAAATGAAGATCAAGTTGAGTTATTACAACAGAAGGAGTTCATAAATTCCTTGCTTAATAGAAGAAATATCTTCAGTAGAGATGAGACAGTTATGTCTTATGATAAGGAATTTGCTATTGATGAGGACAAAGAGGAATTGATTTTCTTAAATGGCCAAAGGGAGAGTGATGGACAAACATCTAAAACTATCACAGAGATGGAGGATCAAAATGAAGTAGTGTCAACAAGAAGTTATACTTGCGACAAAGAAGAAGATAGTGGGGATTGTACAAAGCTCTTAGGAGAAATTCCAAGTGAGATGGCAAATTTATGGCATGAGTCAAGTCTTTTGGAGAAAAGGCTAGAAAACCAAAAAGTAAGTGTCCAGGTTGTAAAATCAGACCTGAATGAGAATGAAGAAGTTCACTACAGTGGATAAGGACAGGAATACATCATTGAAACAGATGGTGTGGAGGAGAGAATAACTGACAGTCTCGTGAATTCTATTGAGAACTCAAATCAACATACTGATGTGCTAGCAGAGGAGGAGAAATCAGAGCAGCATACTGATGTGCTGACAGAGGAGGAGAAATCAGAGCAACATATTGAAGTGTTTCCAAAGGAAGAAGAGGCACTGAGGCCTTATGTTTTTTATTTTAATAATTGTTCTGTGAGTGCAACTTTAGTTGCAGATTTTGGAGAAAATTTGGCACAGATGAGAAGCCAAATAAAAATGAAAGAGGAAGATTCTGTGGAAGTATTTAATCCATGGAACATAGATGTTAAATTGCTGGAGAGAATGTTGGACAGTCAGGATTCAATATAGAATGAGATGATTATGAAAGAGGGTAGGGATGAAAGGGAGGCAGAACAAGTAAAAATAAGTGAAGAAAAAGTAAGCGTAGGAAAAAGAGTAAGTGATAGAATTCAACAACTTCAAAGAGAAGAACAACAATTTGAAAAGTTAGTAGGCAACAACAACAACGTGAAACAAAGAGAAAGAGGTAACAGAAAGTGGCAGAGTATGGACCAGCCCAAGGATGTGTTGGAAATGGAGATTAAAGAATTATGGTTGTTGATGATGAAACAATCCATATGGAGAAGAATGACAGCAGGAAGGATGATCAATCGGAACTTGAACCTGATTGACAAGGAGAGGGAGATGAAACAGAAGACAAGAGACATACAACAACAACAAAGGTGTAGAGCATTTAGACAACTACAAACTAAAGTTTAGGACCGTGGAGGTTTTCTATCAACATATGAAGGCACATGATTAGGAGATCATGAACATTTTCTACTTTGGGATTCTGATGCAGGTGCATTCAGCTCAACAATATCATTGTATTTTAGTAGACCTAGTGGGGTCTTGTGTTTTAAGGAAGTTGGTTTCCTAAGTATTGAATTAATGTAATTACTTAGGTTTTGAGTGATTTTAATGAAAATAGGAATTAATTAAGTATTGTGAAGCATATTGTAAATGTTCTCGAATGAAGGGGAACATGAGAGGATTAGAATAGTTGAGAGATTTGAGAATTAATTGAAAATATTAGATTAGGAGTTAGTTCATGATTTTGTGGTTTAGAGAAGATCCTTAGAGATATGGAGGAGATTTTAGGATTTTGTTGAGAAGTTTATGGATCTAAACCAAAAATTGGTTATAGAATCCTTTTGTATAAATGCAAGCCTAAAAGGCATAGTCAGGGGTTAGATAGTTAGCTAGTTAGCTAGTTAGTCAAGTCAAGTTAGTTAGTTAGGGAGTTAGAGTGTGAAGAATTTGACTGTAAGCCTACCAACAGATTGTGAAATAGAGGCCACTGATATTGGAAATCATGCCTGAGGGAAGAAACTATGTAAATACCTATTTATTAATACAAACAACTTGATTATGAGTTTATGGTGTGCATGGAGTTATGAGTTTTATGTAATTAGTGTAATTCTGCATAGTATATTTATGCAGGTGAGGTTCGAGCAGAACATAGAGAAGAAGGGGAGTATGTAGGATCGGTGTTTTATTGATGAATCCATTAAAAGGATTCAAGAATGGCAATGAATAAGAATACACTGAGTAAGCTCAGTAGGAAGTTGTGATGCAAAACAACTAAAGACCAGAACCCTTGAAGAAACCCGCAACCGCAGGAACACTAAGAAATGACCTAAACGCGAAGTAGGCATAAAAGAACGAGAACCGTCAGATCATTTAGATCGACGGATATGAATGGCAGGATAAAAATGGCGGAGGAATAGACATGCGGGGAATAGGAGTGTATGGATGTCTTGATCATGGTCGAAGGCCCACACTCAATCACAACCGTCGATCTAAATTTCAAACGCTTATGTCGAATTCAACTATGGGGGTTGAGCTGTTTGGTAATCTGTGTGCTAGTTGAAGGGCCTCAGTCTGTAGGATTTGATGGCCTCTGTTATCCAATGGATATCGGGTTTTAAGATGATCGGACGATAATCTCAAATCTGGACCCGAACTTTTATAGATTAAGGATTTAAAATCCTTATTGGCTCCGTAAGGGTAGTTAAGTGTCGCGCAAGTTCCCTGGCCGATATCGTTGTAAACCATTGGATCCAGCACGCTTTGATCAACGATGTAGAGTGGAGCGCCTGTGCAAAAAGGGAAAGTCAATGTGGGACTGGTTGTTGTTCAATTGTTGAGCGGACTCGAGAACTTTATTAACGCGAGTTAAAGTTATTTGAATTCCAGAGGATGAGCGAAGATCACGCGACAACCGTTGATCTGATGGAATGAAATCAATGGTGGAGATTGAACCGATAAAGGTGGGCCTCGGAAAATGTGTTAAGGCCATGGAAAAAAGTGGAAAGGTAAGGTTAATGTGGTTTATGTATATTTCTATTATATGAGGTTATTATAGAAATAAAGCAGTTTAAGGGCAATTAACCATGGTATGATTAGTGTTGAGTAAATCCAAGACCATAATAAGGGTGTATGGTTAATATGCGCGGGTTTAAGAATTAAGCTTAATTTATGAGGGTTGAATAAGATTCCGCTGGTGAGGTTAATTAAGGTTTAGACTATTGAATAGTCTTTGAAACATTTCCACATGAGATTTTATTAAGGGGCCTTAAACCGTAATTAATGAAAGGTTGACTAGGCAGGGAGATTGAAATTCCTAGAATAAATGAGATTATGCATTTTATATGCATACTGTGGGTATTGTCGGCTTAGCCCAACATCAACATGGAAGACAAGATATGTCCAAAGTACAATGCTTTGGGTGCAATGAATATGGACACTTCAAAATGGATTATCCCAATGAGCCTCAAAACAAGAAGAACAATGAAGGGAAGGAAAGAAGTGGAGCACATATTACTGAAGAGAATGAAGAACCTGAAAAGAAACCGAAGAATGATGATCATGAGGATCTCTATTATTAAATAACTCCACCACTACCACGTCTGCTAGCAGTTTGTTTTCTCTTTTATTAAAAGATGGTAGTTAGAATAGCATATGCATTTACATTTATAGAAAAGTATTGGATTTTGTAAGTCGTAGCATCATGAAGAGAGGCATAAAGCATTGGAAGAATTATAGTCTATGTAGTACAATTGCATTATTAGAAGCAATCATCTAAACATTTGGTAAGGACAATAATAGAAGGACCAAGCCATCTAGCACTTCATAATTCATGCAACAACTACATTGTATCACAATGATCTAAAAGCTATAATTTTGCATAAACTGAACAACAAGGACCCAATATAGAAGCAAATCTATTAAATACGATCTTAGACAATATACAACATCATAGAAGGTTCCTCAATGTATGAAAGATTCATAGTAACATGGCAAAAGTATATTCCACTAGGAGATTCAAGCATTGAAGAAGCTTGAAGGTATGAAGATAGTCGAGTTGCAACATGAAGGTATAATTGGAGCATTTCTCATTTTCAGAAAGGAGTTTAGAGATAAACATTATCTTCAAGGAAAGTTAAAGAAACAATTTGTTTAGAAGGAAGTCAACTAGATGACTATATGAAAGGAAGAGGTGTGCATATCTTTAGAAAATGGCTCTTCATTAAAAAAGTAGTTTCGTGTCTTTAGAAAGTATTATAGGAAGAGATGGATGCATAAATATACTCAGAAGCATGAGCATGGTATGTCTTGATTAAATTGGAAAAGGCAATATTCTTCCATGTGACTATTTGATATATAGAAGCATGATAGATGAGCAAGACACATGGTGATATTGATCAACATCTGATATGATCTCTTGAAGAATGTAAGAAAGATAGTAATGACAACTTCAGAGGGAACGTTGTAAAAGACTCTAATGAATTTGGTATTGAAGCTTGCTAATTGGTTCAGGAACACATTGATTGTAGATTGAAAGTTGAAGAGCTTGAAGAAGAACTCTAGTACAATATGAAGATAGACCACGTAAAGGGATGTTGATCTCAAAGGGAGCAAGTACCAGAATTTGGCACCTTGACTATAGGCTATTACGATTTGGCAATTTCGATATTGACAAAAGATGAATGGATATGGTATGACTTCCTGAAAGAATATATAGTAGAAATGTGTACACTATAAAGGCAGGAAAGGAAACAATATGATATAGGAAGTCATGAGATAGTTTGTTGATCAGTTGATGGCATGATGGATTCGATGTTGAACTAAGATAAGTTCACTTTCCTCAGATGAACAGAGGGATCTATAACTAGCTCTACAATGATTGGTTTGACAAAAATACTTCTGATGACAAAGATACTAATGATGATTAATGGAAAGTGATATAAGGAGTTGATGGCAATAACCCTATCATGAAGATAGATTGTCAAAGCATTTGGCTCCATGACATCTAGGAAGGTCGAAGCTCAAGTATGATATGATGATGCAAGATAGGAGATCTTGCAGCTACTATTAAGATCTCCCACGGAAGAATAAGTATCTAATGATTGAGACAAACTAAGGATTGTGATGGTATCTCCATGGTTGAAATGGAGTAAGGGTTTCCTCCCTATCTAAGAGGGAGTGATGTGGGACACCATATTCTCCATGTGTCATGCACTTGGCTAGAACTAACAACCATAAGTCTAGTGAAGGAACTGGTAGGGAAAATGGAGGATTGGATAAGAATTTGGGACTGATGCTCCTTGAGGATTTGGAATCTAAGATAGGAAGTAGTCCAGTGGACCAATACTCTCTGAGGATAGGAAAAGGTATCCAAGATAAGAGTAGTTGAAGAGAACCTATATTCTTTGAGGACTGGGAATCCAAGATAAGGATAGTCTTGGAAGGACATACCTGGTGAACATCCAGATGAGGTATGTTCCTTGAGAGGTTATGGTGTTGGTGTCCAAATGTATGCCTCCCAACATTATGCTGTAATCTAGTGGAGAGTTAGAGCTTGTTAATCAAGTCCTTCCTATATTGCTGTTTGAAAATGTTAGTTATGATGTTAATGTTTGATGATGGCTTATCAATCCAAACTCTTATTACGAGAATATTTCAATTTGAGAGTATCCTTGTATCCGATTGTATAATTATGAATACTTCCCTAGTTATGAGGGACTATTGGAAAATGTAACTAGGTGTTGTCTTCATAATTATCATTGTACTTGTATCATTGTGCATTTAATGAAAAATCAAAAGAAGAAAAAGATTTTATTATTATTATTAGTATTATTTCATTAGACAAGCATGTTCTTAATGCTTATAGGGCTTATTGAGTCAAAATAATATTTTCCATGAGTCAATTCATTGTACTAGAGTCAAGTTGCTTTGAATGAAAGTGGAAAAATATTTGTATTTGAGTCAATATAGTCAATTTTGTCTCCATAAGACCAAGTTGGCCTTGCCTCGACAAGTCGGCCCTGGAAGGGACCCATTCGACACCCCATTCGACACCCTGGATGTGTACAATACAATTCAACCTCATTTGAGGACGAGCAAGCATCTTCGATTTTTGTGCCAAGAATAGAGAGAAAATCAACAAAAGACAAGATAAGAAGAGACAAAGTTAAATGAGAGAGAGCAAAGGTCAAAGGAGAGAGAATTCTCCCACGTTGCAAAGTTTTTGTCACATGTGCGAAGGTTTAGGTCTACTGAAAGGGCAAAAAATTTTCAAAAGTAATGCAGTTTCAAAAATCATAGTTTGACTAAGGTTTGGAGAGGTTTTACTATCGTTGACTTGTTTGCATTTGACTTGGTTAAGGAAGAATTGAATGAGGGTTGACTTGGGTCTCATGGGAGGTCTTGCTCTTGGATTTTGGATCTTGGATTTCTCACTTTGTTTTGATTCTATGAGAAGAGAAAAGTTGACTGGATTGTCCCCCTTGTGGGGTTTTTCCCTGGCTTAGAGCCTTTATATTATGTTCATTGTCTTCCAATGATCTTCATGTTTATGTTTTGGTAATTGTTTGATGAAGATAACATAATAAAAGTAATTAGAAGTTAACATAAATTCACAAGCAATTATCAAGTAAGAGAAGTCAACCCTAATTTGTTGTCTTAGTGATTTATCTATAATTTTTACATGGATCTTGAGGATATATGGCCAAAACTGCCTAATCACCTTATACATTGCATAAGCTTGTTTTTCCATGTCAAAATAGTTCTATTCGACACCTTGTAAACCCGTACCCATAAAGGATATTGGAATTTCATCTCCCTGGTCATCTTTCTAAGCGAGTACAATCATTAGGGAGAAAGCAGATGTGAAGTTGAACAATGAGAATTATTTGTTGAAATCAAGACTGTATAAGGCAAGGACTTGTGTTATTCCATTCTTGATCCCGTTGAAAGCCTTATTTTTCATGGAAGTCCATTTAAACCAAGTGTACTTCTTAATCATTTTCTACAAAGGATTAATGATATGGGTGAAATCATATGTAGATCTTTTGACAAAGTTTATTTTTCCAAGGAAGGATTACATGGACTTCCTGCTGTAGTGAGGAGGTATCTATGTGATTGATTTTACTCTTTCTAGTTCTACAAAAATACCTTGCTTGCAAACACATGGGCCAGAAGATTACCTTTAGCTACAACAAAAATGATTTTTTTTTGGATTGGTCGAAATCCCATACTTTTTGCACCTTTCAAATATTTGCTTGAGGTGATGCGGTTGATCCAACCTTTGCTTGTAGATGTTGGTGACATCATCAAGGTATACCACGACATTGTGCCCCAATAGGCCCATGAAAGTTATTTCTATGGTGCATTGAAACATGGGAATGTTGTTGCTAAGCCTAGAAAGCATCTATCTATAGGAAAAATTCCCCCACTTGGTGTGAAAAATGGTCTTAAGCATGTCTTCTTATGCAATGGGGACTTGGTTAACCAGAGAATCCATCTAGTGGAGAAAAAATTTCAAAGCCTGAGACTTCCTAGAGGATCTGTTCTATACGAGACACATGATAATTGCCTTCATCAAAGGCTTGATTGAGATTTCTAAAATCGACACAAAGCATGATTTCTCCTCACTTATTTCTTACCAACACAAGGTTTGAAACCCGCATAGAATGTCTGACTTAAAATTATTCATGCATCTGTTAATTTCTTAAGGTCTTTTTGGATTAATGGCTCTAGTGTGGGGTGTATGTTGTGTAGATTATGCTAAAATGGATTCAAACGATCCTTGATAGGGATGACGTGTTGAATAATGCAGGTGTCATATGTTCTTAGGTCATCATATGCCCATGCAAATATGTCTTTGTACATTGTGAAAAAGTTGCACGAATGTGTGTTTTTCTTAGGATGAGTAACATGTGCCAAGATGACAAAAAATGGGTTATGTTTAGTCCCCAAATCGACGAGTTTGTGCATCAAGGTAGGAATGAGAGTCTTAGCTTTGGAAGGTGTGCACAATCTAGAATATGGACCAAAGAAATTTTCAAGTGAGATCACCCCTTTGGGGATGGGACTACCCCTATTTCAATTTTGACTATGTTTTGCTTGATGTTCTTGCCTACCATGTTCTTCTCCCTCAATAACAACATCCCTGAGCATGTTTGCATTGGATAGGAATTCCACTACTTGCATATCATCATTGAATACCCACCAATCAGTAACATTATCAGGATAGTAGGTTTGAAAATTAATTAAATAGAAAAAACATGATAGAGAGGAGTAAATATGGTAGTTGCATTAACCAACATGTCAGTAGCGACATTCATAGATCAAGGAATGGAAACAATAGTAAATGCTTTAAATATGTTTCCATGCATATTATCGATAACTTCTGAGGTGTGGATACAAGCAATGAATGGTGTTATGTACTTGATGAACAATTATCTCTGAACCATTAGAGACTTTGAGACACTCTACCTTCGAGTTAAGAGCTTTTTCAACTTGAAGATAAGTGCTTCGTATTCTACAGTTTTGTTAGTATAGTCATTCTAATCGGCAGGAGATCAAAGTTTTCTTTTTATGTGGATCAATCAAGATGCATCTGACATCCACTCCATCTCATGTATTAGAAACACCGAAATACAATGTCCAAATGTTAGTATCTATTCCTAAGTTAGTAGGAATATTTATATTTACATATAATTTACGAAAATGATAATCACCAACTTGTAAGCATTGAAGGAGTTTAGGTTATGCATAAGATGGTAGGGGTTATAGTTGGGATGTATAACAACCAAGGTCAATTTCTAGAAAATAGTTTTCCAAGGTGGTATGTGTGAAACAGATGGGTTCATTTGGTCCTTTTGGTTGTGTCACTGTATGTTTCATACGAGGTTCACTCTCTACTCGTATCTGATTAATATTCCCTTTATAGGGCAGTTATAGGTAAAACCAACTTGAGTCGAAGTGTCCTTGGATGTTCTATTATTAATCCCTACTAAACAACATACCATAAGCCTCAAGTATGTCAAATACTATCATGTTTATCACTTGATGAACTCACGGATCAGAGGACAGTCTAATCAAGACATCTTTAAGCTCACCTACGACCTTGATCTTTGACCTACATATCTAAATAGTTTTGGCATTAGTTATTGTCTTTATAGCATTGGTTCTATCGCACATAGAGTAGGGCATGACATTGGAGGAAGCTCTAGAGTCAACCAGGAAATTGTGCAAATTATGGTTGAAAATTCCAATGGTCGGGAGAAAATGTGGATATGAGACTTTGAAGGAGCTTCGATACTAGTAACGTTGATAGTAGACTTGACAACATTTGACTTGCTCACTATTGTAGTAATGGTTTTTCCCGAGGCTTTAGGATTCGTTGTAGGTTTTGGCTAGGTAGGAGAGGGTTTAAAGTTTTTCAAGAGTAACTCTCTCTATTTAGGAAGTTTCCAAATGTCGTAAAGTGAGACATTCACTCTAGTCTACTTCACATTCTTAATAACATTAAACTCCAAGGGTTTTCTATCTACAAAAGTTGAGGATTTAATATCCTGCACAAAGGTAGAGGATTTGTTGTTTTGCATGTATATTGAAGTTTAATTCATGTTCTATGCAGAGTCGAGGTCCGTCTTAGTTGCAGATTTAGTAACTTTTTTGTAGAAGTTTGGGGTGGTAACATCTGGTTAAAATGTTAATTTCAATTATGAAAGTTAACTTTAAGGGGATAAAAAAAGTCAAACTTGTGACTTCCAAACTTTGAAAGATCCTATTTGACTCATAGCCATTTAAGTTAAGCATCAAAATTATATATATATATATTACGAGTCTCAAACAAAAGGTTATTATTATTATTATTATCATCATCATCATCATCCATACAAGGAATATATATATGATTTGGGTCTTATATAATAAAACTTGAATTCAATACAAGGATATACTCATTAAGAACTCAACATATCACACAAGGAATTAAACTTAAATAGAGAGAATATTAGCATTTCTTCTAACCACTCAATCTACATCTAATTAACGTAACCATAATTTTATATTTAAAATAATTTTATTTTTAATTAACATAAACATTTTTAAATAGATCGAAAGATATACAAATTAATTGTAATTGCATGTAATATACTACTATATTGTATTACACAAATAATATATTACTAAGATGAGTTAAGCAATAGTAAGGTAATATGAGCTAAAAAAGAATCATTGCTTGTTCACGTCCCCTATCATTAAGTGTAAGTTGAAATATTTTGATTGGTTATGCTTTTTCTATGTGGTTTACAGACCCTAAAGTTCGGTGACCGCTACGTCCATACAATATTTGTATGAGGCAGTTCCTCTTGAAGGGATCAATTCCTATCATCTCAACCACGAAGCCTAACCTCGAGAATGTTAAGAGAATTGATACCATGACCTCTAAATAGCAAAGGTGCTTTAACGATAGGGACTCAACCAATTAAGCTAACCCTCAGGGCTTTTGATTGATCGTGTTCGTTAGTAGATCATTTGATTTTGTTATTTATAATCATTACAAAAATAAATATGATAAGTTTTTATAATTTATAATAACCATTAATTGTTATTTTAACATAAATGAGTATTTCAATCTATATTAAAAGAGCTGGGATTTGACCTAGAATCGTTACAATTCTTCTAAAATAAGTGCTGCCAAAGTTCCTTGAGAACTGGAGAGTGAGCGTGCAAGATCAATCCAAATCCTTAATTAAGTACTCCACAATACAAAAAATTTGTTCCCAGTCCAACTAAATATTTTCCAAAATACCACTAAGAACCAAATACATTTGCATCCCATTCTTAACTATTTGTTATTTTATCTTTGGTTGGCTTCTCGTTTTCCTTGACAATATATTTTTAGCCTTTTTTTCAAACTTTTATCCATCCCGTGTTATCTGTTGAATCTATCACGTCACCTTTCTTTTGATAATCTCTACTAACAACTTTGTTCTTTGGACTCATTAATGTTTCTTCCTCTTCTTCTTGATCAACTCGAGAAGTTATTGTTCAGTCTTGTTTTCTAAAGAAACATTGGTAGAGGGATTGTTCTTAAGGCTGTTATGTGAGGAGACAATGGAGTCACCAAAATTATTTTCCTTGTCCCTAACTACTTTTGGAAGATCAACCCAAGGAGTATTTTTT
>APFE030085309.1:0-11998 GCA_000404065.3 Pinus taeda
TACTTTGATCAATTTGGCCTCTTCCAAAATGATATCTTCATGTGGTCTTTTTGTTGTGGCCGATAAGTTTGAATTCTTCTCCTTTTCCAAAGGAAGAGAAAATCTTGGGTATTTACTACTCACAATACCAGATAAGCTGGTAACTTTTTATTGTGGAAGCATAGACATTTTTTGGGAACTAGATATGCCACCAACTTAACTCTCAACCTCCTTTTCCAGTAAAAAAGAGGATTTTTTTTTTCCTTTTACATCCTGAATATTTGTGATTGTCGGTACTAGCTGGTAATCCTTCTTCAGTCTTTATCTTAACATCAGTGACCCCTAAAAATTTATCTTCATACTTAGAATTGGATCTTCTCCTTGTATGTAAATTCATATAATTTGATGAAGATGTTTCCTTTATATTGTCCAAACTTGTACTTTCTGGTGACCTCTCAGACATTGAATGTTTCTCATAGGCACATTCATTAAAATCTGTTTCTCATGTGTATGAGATGAGTTAGTTCCTGATATGTTCATTTTTCCAATATCAGTTGCAGTTGTGGATGAACGATGTTAACTATTTTAGTTGGTAATCCTTCTTCAGTCTTTATCTTAACATCAACGACCCCTAAAAATTTATCTTCATACTTAGAATTGGCTCTTCTCCTCGTATGCAAATCCATATAATTTGATGAAGATGTTTCCTTTATATTGTCCAAAATTGTACTTTCTGGTGACCTCTTAGAGATTGAATGTTTCTCATAGGCACATTCATTAAAGTTGTGTTTCTCATGTGTATGAGATGAACTAGTTCCTGATATGTTCATTTTGCCAATAGTTGCTGCAGTTGTGGATGAACGACGTTGACTATTTTCCTGTTCAACATGTACATTCTTCTCATCTTCAATTATTCAACCAACATACCTCCTATTCAGACTCTGTTCCTATACAACAACATTCTGGACAAAATTTATCTATACCCACTTTATCATTTGCTTGGCATGAAGTTTGATATGTATCTTCACTAACCACCATCGATGCTGCAACATTTCTTTGAACTAGGTCTTGAGTCACATTGACCACTTTAGGATGTTGATGGCTTTGGATATTGTCAGAACTTATATCAACCTTAATGTCGATATGATTTCCTTCATTGTGGATATATTGTAGCATCCCTATGAGTGTCCTCCCTCTGTAGCCCACCCAAATAAGTTCCGAAATGGTTTTCATGCATAAGTGCTTCTGGAATTCTATTCTTATTGAAGGGAATGGACTTTGAAATACCGGTTGTCTGAAATTAATGTTTCCTAAAATATTAGATATCAAATCCTTATTAAATATTGAAAGAATTACAAATATCACCCACACATTAAATTCAAAAACAACTAATAATGCCATAAGAATTCTCTCAATCTTTCTCTTTGTCTATTTTTCATGTTAACATCAATTCCATATTAGAAATAAAATAATTACACATCGCCTTATCTACCACGCTTTTACACTTAACTATAATAACCATACAAAAAAATTATTATTACCATCTCATTTATGCACTTTACCACGTTACTATGGTTAGTTGGCGGAAAAAGGGTGGGAGACCCATTTACATAGTCATCCCTACCACATTTACTGATCCTTGCTGGCATGCATATGGTGGCATGAGTCTCCATTGCTACAAAGAGCATCCTGAGGCTCCTCGCTAACACCAAGGAAGTCTTGTAATAAATGTGGAGACTATCGAAAGCTCTAGACCACAAATGGCCTAGCCTGCATCATTGGATCAGATGAGATCTACGGTGCACCCAACCTAGGGTTTGATCTAGTGGATTAATGTGTAGGTTGGCTAAGGACTAGGTCATTTGGTCACACAGCTGCTTGCGGCTTGGCTCTGCTACAGCGGGTAACCTAGAAGGTGAAGATGAAATGGAATGGCTTGTATGAAGGAGCCATCTCCACCCGTTGTCAGGTATATATAGGGGTGTTGTAAATATATCTAGTGGTACATTAATTCATTCATTATTTCGCATATGTTTTTCCCGATTCACTTTCTCAGCTCTTGCACAGGAAAAATCACTGGTAGCCAACATATTCACTCTAGCAAGATGCATTTGGAACCCTATGATGATGAAGGGGTAATAGACACATCTATGAGAGTGTATTTATGCAAATTCATACCCCGAGGAACTCCTGACGACAATGCTATGCTCTTACAAGCATGCTTCATCTTCCATCTCTCAGATACCCTGTCTCAGGTAAGCTCTATCCACAGAAATATTTCTTTGTTAATTACTCGTTTACTCACGATTTTAGGGTTTGAACCTTGGCATTCTAATTTCTGCAATTATATTCTGGCTACCATATGCAGAGTTTGGAAGGGGGGGTTTAGAACAAGGTCGTTCTCTCACCACAGATGTTAATTCCGTTTCTAGGTTGGTCTTTCTTCTGGCTTGATATGGTGAATGTTAATCAGGCGGCCTACCTTATTTAGCTGAGGGTTGGTTTATTTATTTTATGAAAATCTTTGGGTTCTTTCTTTCACTGACAGAGATGCTATGACACTCGTAAATAATGGGGAAATAGTTTGAATTAATTCAAGAGTGCGATACCATTTTGCAGTATGGTCAAGAGGGTTTTAGTTATAGTTCATATGTATAACATTTCATCGATGGTTTTATATAAATACATTACAATTATTTATTCAGACAAAGACCTTTCTCTATCTTAGATCAGAACTCACGAACAGGGTTTTCATTTGTCTGAGCTGATTTTGGCTATGCTAGGTTGAATATAAACAATACAAAGTACTCTTATTTTGTTTAATTCTCTGCTACGACGAGACGGGCGGCGATGCCGCTTGGAGCGCAGTTCGGGCATGGGTAGCATACAACCAGGTGGCCAAAACAGGGCAGCAGTGGCTCCTTTCAAGAAACCCCTTTCCATAACCACAGGCCTTCTTCACACCTCTGAAGAGCTCGTCCGAGAGATCAAGGTGACACGTCTCCTTCCCCTGCTCAACAAGGAATGCAGGTACAGTGTTTGAAACCTCATTTTCAGACTTTTGGTTTTGGTTATGAAATTGCAATCTTGTTGCCAAGAATGCGCTTGTGTTAAGTTATGCTTCTATTTTTCTTATATACGAGATCTCCTTCCTATTTATTGAGCATATTTGCTCTCAGAAGAGGGTATTTGGAGCGTTATACATGTTTTCAGTAGGATTCCACTACTTTTTATTTTTCTAGAAGACCAGTTCCTTATTTTATTTACTTACCCCATGATTTGTATATGCTTACATACTCCTTTCTGTATATATATGCATCACTATGTCTTACACATTTCATTTTATGGGTTCCAGTTCTAGTCTAGTCTAGGTTTCTTGACCTTGACAACTATTTGGCTCATCTCTAGGATTTCAGACTAGCTTTCACTCCTTTGTGATTTCTAGGTATAACTACTCACTGTGTCAAACTTTGATTTAGGTTTTGATGTACTATAATGGTTATTTCAAAAGGGTTGATGATAAAATTCATGGTACATTAGAGTAGCATCCTCTTTCACGCTACTATAATGAATTTTTACCAGAGTATTGGGTATTTTTTTATACATCAAACTGAATTTTCATTATCTATATTTAGTCAAATGATCCCTAACTTTAGTGTGCCTAGTCTATCTCGCTTCAAGTGGGATTCAATGTTAAGTTTTTGGTTATGGAAGAAACAATACTTTTTATTTTTGAGTCACACCAGTAAAAATTCCTTATTTCCATTTTTCTATTGTTTTTGGTACAGAGCACGAGAGACAATGATGGATTTAACTAATAGGTATAATACCCTCTGTTACTCTATTGTCCTTTGTTCGATGAAGTTATGGATTTCATTTCATTTTAGGCATATTTATTTTCTTGCGTTCTTTCCTGCAGGCATGTGTAGAAGCTCAATTCCATTTAAACCTTCCACGCCTAAGGATCTCCTAAAATTTTGACTCGTGCTTGCAACTCAATAGGTTAGTTTTCATGACATTCTTCATACTCTGGTTACCCCGTTCATGTCGGATTGAGTCATGAGCATCACATTTTCCCTTTGTTATTTGGTATTTATTTAAGGGGTTAAGACCCTCTGTTCAAATGTTCCCCTTACCAGGGAATTTGAACAGGATTTAACTTTACAATGGTTTTATGCCGTTAATTTATTTTCTAAAAACAATATATTCAACTAGCTCCAAAAAGACGATGAGTCTTTGTACTTAATTGTCTTATTAACAAATATATTTATCAAAAGGGATTAATGCCTTCATTGTTTTTTTTGTAGAGATATTTAGTTGTATGGGACAATTATAGCTAGTGTGTATTCTTGTACATGATTTGAATTATGAGTTCTTCCTCTATCAAATTTCATATGTAAATTTGAATTTCCAGTAATGTATATGATTATTAGATAATGAATTTGATTTGTATTTTCTATATTACCATGAATTCCTCTGAATGATGAATTTTGTTTTTCCATTTACTGTTAATGTAAAAGTGTCTATGTGTTTCTAAAACTCGCTAAGGGAAAATTTTCTTTCTTATATAATTTTGAGTTTCAAATCGGTCTTTCAATCCCAACCAACATAATTTGTTTATTGTTAACTATTATCTCTCCCTAAGTACATTGATCTTGTTGTGTAAATGTTTTAGAATGAAAAAGGAAGGATTGATATAACCCCCATGACTTCCAAGTTCATAAGATATCCATTATATTTTGCGGAAATGTGAAAGAGTGATATTAGATAAATTCTTTCTACTTGATAGACATAATTTCAACTCCAATTGTAATTTTGATTCTCGGTGCTTTATATAATAGTTCTATGAGTCAAATTCTAATCTCCTTCGATATGGCACGAGTATTCAGGAAAATCTGAGCTGTTTTCTTTTCTTTTATTGTATACATGCATAATGTTCCTCATTCATTGCTCCTATCTAGTGCTAGTGTTAAATAAGTTTATGAAAATCTTACTGTAAATGTTTATCTTGGCTTCTAAAGATGTAACCAAGTTCATTAGACACTAGTTGGTGTACAAAACAGAGTAATGTAAGGAAATCAACTGGCTAGTACTTACATTGTAACCCCCCTCTACACACTCCTTGGTGATGTAAAAATGCTTCTCCATATGAACAATAATTTAACTAATTAAATATTCCATGCCTTCTATCTCACCTAATAACCACACTATCCTTAATGGATACACCCATTTACTCTCCTCATAACCCTCTTCTTTCAATAATTGTATTAGCTCTAAATATCCCTAGTCAAAGAGTTAGGTAAGGTTTACAAACCAAAAATAACACATATAGTTATAGATAATACGCCAAGGAATTTATATCTAGCTTCTCCTTTTAGCACTAACATATTATGAAAAACATATTGGTTTTTGATTTAAATATGATGAATAATGCTACAATTCCTCACAAATATCATTGTCTATAGTACAGACATAAGTATTATAATTGAACAAAATTTATCACACTTATCATTGTTTATTACAAATACATTGGAATTAACAATCAACATAATTCATCGTCCTATGATTATTTTGTTTCTTCTCATCATATTGATGCCATTTCATACATTCACTTAATTCAACAGAATATTCATATATAAAACCTGTAAATAAAACACTAATTAGAAATTCTAACCATGTAACAACTGGAAATACACATGGGAAATACAAGTTCCTCCAAGCCATGAATAGAATCCTCTAGTTCCCCCGAGCTAATATATGCTTGCCCCTTGAAATATACAAAGAAACAACAACCTCTCCCCTTGATTCTAAAGTAAAGTATTTCTATAAATTTTCTTCCTTAGAATATTTTTCCTTAGTGGCATCCCACATTTTTTTCATCTGCCAACCCACTCGCCTAGCTTATCTTTCTTTTTTTAAGAAAAAGGTGTTTCTTCCTTTTTCTTAAAAGTTGTCTGTCTCTCCCGTGACACTTTATTCCAGCCATACTTATTATATTTCTTGAGCTAAGTGATTTAATGAAATGTTTTTCTCCTATCTGATTAAATCTTATTTATTATCTCCTTGGAATTTTTAGGTTTCCTTTCTAGTGAAGATTTATTTTACTCTCATCTATCAAGGATGATTTCCCAAATTTGGAAAGAATCTCTTTACTCTAGTGGTCTTTAAGCCCTGCCAAGTTATCTGCTGAAGACAATTGCAGTTCCAATTAGAACAGTTGAAAATGTTGATAAATATGTAATGTTGCAGACATAGATGGACTGAAAGGTACGAGGTTCATCTGTGGACAATAGCTGCAGGAGAGAGGGATAGACTCGTAAGGGTAGACAAGGTGAGCTTTGTAATATGTTAACAATATCATCTCACATTTTGGTTTCATGGCTATTTGTGTGACACTGCATTTTAGTTTGCCATAGTTTGCATTTTATGATGTCCAAAAATACAAAATCATACCAAACTAAGTAATAAGCTTTCGTGTGGATGTGTCACATGCATGGACAATGCTAATCAGTTTGAACATTCTTCAATCTATTTAGGTAAGAGCAGTGCTCTTTCATGGTTTATTAAAAGCTCAGTTTGATTAATTTCCTTATACAGAAGATATACTTGTATGCTCATCAAGATCTACGAGATTCAGTGATTTTAAATGATAACTTGTTTTAGATTCTGACTAAATACATATTTTCACTTGTGTTAGAATTTGGCATTGTACCTTATAAAATTCAGTCATTTTAGTTGGCTTACTTTTAGTTTAGATCATTTTGATTAGACCAGCCGAGAACAATGCCATTACTATTCTCTAGCTGAAAGTATTCATGTCTTATATGATATCCCAAGCGACTGGACAAGTGTGGACTGAATATGTGCTTGTCTCACATGCAAGAGAAGTTATTTACTGTATGAAAGTGGAAAAAAAAATGTAACCAGCTATTTGATAGAAACATGATTTTAAATATTACAGGTGGATATGACAAAGAAGAGAAGGCATCTAGGGCTTATGATCTTGCGGCTCTGAAATACTGGGGTCCAACGACTACCACAAATTTTCCGGTGTGAATCAATATATTTTCTTCATTTCATTTTGTACATGGAAATTGTATAAATCTAAAGAAACTCTTAATGTCTTAGTCCCTCACTTAAAACTCAATGCATACATTCTTTGTTCCTTGCAATATATTTTTTAGGATACCAGCTCGAAATAAAAGGCTTACGTTCTTTTGACAGTTTAGCAATTATGAAAAAGAGCTAGAGGAAATGAAACATATGACAAGGCAAGAATACGTTGCATCTCTCAGAAGGTATAATAATTTTATTACTAGTTAAGGTATTGTAATTATGTTGTATATTTGAAAATAATAGCATATTGAGTCACCTTACTCTTAGATATTTGTATAGGAAAAGCAGCGGATTCTCTAGAGGATCATCAATTTACTGTGGAGTAACAAGGTTAGGCTTCCCATGTTTCTGAATTTCTGTCAAATTTGTTCTGGTAGATTAGGATATGTAGTAAATCACTATAAGGTTTACAAGGATAAAGAAACCAAAAGCGAAGCATAAATCTGGGACTAACAACCAAGTGAGATTGTTCAAGAGGATCTACTACTCATGAATAAGTTGCCATTTTATGTTTTTCTACCCATCATTTGTGGAATTTAGAAATCTAGAGCAGAGTATAGAATAATAACTTCAATAAAAAAACATAGAACATTATCAGGGTTCAACATAAACTAGTTTTTGAAACCCTTCTTACCCAAAACTTATAAAAGCTCCACATACTAATATTCTCTTATCGTCGTTCCAAAGTCACGTTAGGTTAATTGAATCTTAAATTAATAAATATTATATTTGTCATGTGAAGAACCTGGAGGGTAGGAATCTAGTGACAATTCAAGGCTTTCATTCCACTGGAGCTAGAAAACCAACAGTGGCCATTCAAATTGTTGTGATGACTTTGTAGTTTTTGCAAGTGGTTGAAAATTGAATTGGGTGAATTGACATGTTTTATAATACTTGGAAACACTTTAAAAACAATGAAGTGGATAAAGTTTCTTTTCGACCCTTCAGTCCTTGGGTCAGAGGAAAAAATTGGAGCACAATTCATGGTCTCTTTCCTAATGGTAATAGGAATTCTAGAGCCAGGTTATTGACTTTATGGCAATAGGAAAGTTAATAAATGTGTCCATATAAGCACATCTAAGTAGAGGACAGCCCATAGATAGAAGAAAAGGAACTCTCATAAGTAGTTTTGGATACTTCTTCCATAATATCACCACAGGAATGGAATTAGAATTTAGAAATAAATTGTTGTAAAGCTCTTGAGAAAGAAGTGAAGAGGTTTGTTGTTACACCAAAACCCTGAAAAACATGTTCTCTTTGTTCATGGAGTTTATTTCTGATAATTTTAATTTACATGAGCAATGCCTGGCTCGTGGCTTGACAGGATTAGATTAGGGATTCAGACAATAAATTGTTTGTTGACCATTATATGTTCTATGCTTTAGCTGCAAAAGAAATAAACCACAGTTGACCTAAATAGGTTAATAAAAAAAACTATTTTTATCTAACATTAAAAAGACACAGAGGGGAGAAATGTGTTTTTCTGACCTTACCGTCCATTAATGTTCAAAATGGACCCAATAGCAGCAGTTATCTGAAACACCGCCTTGTGTTTGAAGGTGTGACATCAGTCTGGAAGGTTAGTTACCTACTTCAATATTTATTATCCATTCTAGGTTGCTACTGTTATTTAAGGATGAAACATTTCATGCCAATACAAAGTATATATGATCCCAAAACCTGAATGAAGATGTATCGAATCAAAAGATAATAAGAGGAAAGCAATGGCATTCTTTCTGATGATGTATTTTTGCTTTCCGAAGGACAAAACAACAAATGATACAATGTTCAAATACACATTAGAATTATTAGCCGATGTTAAATTTGCTGCACAAATTGCATCAACTATCTGAATTAAACAACTGATGAATATGTGCACCAGATTTACTTTTGGAGTCTAATTGAAGGTGGCCTATATGTTCTAAAATGAAGCTCTGTTGCATATAATTTGTCCTGTTCAACCTGCAAACTAAATCTGTGGCCAAAAATTTATGTTACGCCTATGATTCCTCTGTGCAGATATAAAGGGGCTAGCGCGGATTCTATGCCGATGAGTAATGAAAAAAAGACACGTGTAAACTATGCAAGAAGGAAGAAAACCTCGAGAATGGAAGGATTTTAAATGGGATCCATCCCAGTACCCTTTTGGAAGGAAAGACAGTAAGGACGAAAGGAGGGTCATCGACAAGCAGCAACGGGAACCACCAGAAAGCTCTCGAATACGTAAACTCTAGGGGTGGGGGTTGGTGATATTTTCACGCAATGTTTCACTAGTTCAGTGATATCTAACAGATCCCTCGTACAACAATCACCTACACAATCAAAATGTCTCCCTACATTTTGTACTTGGAAGGGATTCAGTCAATATTTACTGCTAGCAATGGGAGGAATAAGTGTCAAGAGAGGTTCTTATACAATTGAAGAGAATCAAAACATGACAATATATAATATATCTGCATTTTTAATCTCATGTTGAGAAAAATTGATTATTGTTTAGCTGCAGTAGAAACAGATGTTTGTAGGTCATATCCTTTATCAAGGCTATCAGCATATTCTTAAGGGAATTGTTGTTTGCCTATGCTAACAATATCTTTGTTGAGTCAGGGTCTGATAAAGATTGGAGATGACTATGCAGTCAAGGCAGCACACATGGAACTAGTTGAGCGCATGCGGAAGGTAAATACTGGAAATAACTTCTCAGAACAAGTATAATCAATGGTGCAATGCCTTCTGGTTCCATTTCAATCCTATCTATCTATTTTTATTATTGCAGTGCATCTAAAGACTCTTGTAATATTTTGCTTTTTATTGACAATGAGTCCATTGTTGGATTTTTGAAATTGATGTCGTGTTTTAAAGCCAAGCTGCCCCTGGTTTACAGAGGGATGCTGCAACTACTCCAATTGTGGGTGATGGTGTTCCATATGTCATCATAAAGGCTGCAAAAGGTGCCAAGGTAATAATTAACCCCTTCTGTACTCAACATAAGTCTCGATATTGCACTAAAAAATGGTTATTTTAATTATTTGGTTATGTTTTATTTGGAGGCATAATTTACAAAGGGATTATGGATATACTGACTAATCTGTTTACTTGGGCTTAGGCATATGAGAAATTGAGGATCCAATTTACGTACTGGAGAATAACATCCCTATTGATCCACAATATTATCTAGAGAATCAACTGATCAATGTGAAAGACCAAAGCATCGTTACTTGCAGTTTATGCTCTTTTTGAAAATTTCACTAGTGTTTCAAATATATCTTGATAGATAGTAATTCTTTCCAACTAAGTGTTTTTGATTAGTGCTTGTTTTTGCTTTGTAGCCACTGTTGAGAATATTTGAGCCCATTTTGAAGAATGAAAGCAAGGAGCTTCTTCATGGTAGTCACACACAAGTAGTTTCCATATGAACTCCTTCAAATAGTGGAATTATGAAATTTGCCAAGAAACAACTCAGTTGTATTGGTTGTAAAACACCTATCAGGTATTTAGTTAATACAAGTAGAGGGTGTCCTGCATGTGCTTTCCTTGCTTATAGTAGTGCACAATTGAGAGTAACTATTATTTCAGTTTGGCGCTTTAGAAAGCTACTAGGGTTCATCTTTTTGATGTGGAAAAATCTATGAGCTTGCATGATTCCATGCCTGCTCTCCTTGTAAGAAACTGTCTAGCTTTCCTATAATAAGAATATCTGGTTAGGTTGCTTCATACTGAAATTCATGATGTTACCTGATTTCATGTTGTCATTGCAGCAAAGAAGATCAGACACTTTGTTCACATTGCAAAGGAAGAGAAGCGGAATTGTATCAGAAAACAATTGCAAATGGGAAGCTGGTATTCTAATACCATTACTCTTTATTTGGAGAATTTAAAGTAGGCCTTGTGTCTATTGTTCTCACCTAGATTTTCTATCATATGACACTAATATTTGATCGATGTCAGTGAGGGAATAGAAATTCTCTTTGGTAAACTATGGACACAATGTCAGCGGTGCCAAGGCTCTCTGCACCAAGATGTTCTTTGCACAAGGTTTTTGAATGCTATATTTCAAGTATTACATTTTCATAACATGATTTAAATTTACATTATGGATGTATTTTGTCACATTTGTGTGATCATGTATTTGTTTTTAATTAATAGGATTTTTTTTTATTTTTTTTTACAATTACTATCTCTTTTATACTTACATTGATGTCCTATCCTTATTGCAGTCGTGACTGCCCAATATTTTATCATAGGAAGAAAGCTCAGAAAGACCTAACTAAAGAAGAGGTGCAGCTAGAGCATTGGCATTTTTGAGGATGCTACGTGTGTAGCTTGTAATTTTTTGTATTATCGAATATTTTTGTTTTCTTGAATTTTCTCTGGTGTATGTTTCTCTGATTTAATGGACCAGGGAATTTATTTGGTCCCTGAATCAAGATGAGCATGGTTTATTTATTGTACAATAATTGTCAAGTCCTTGTTATTTAATGTTAACTAGTTCGATATATCTTTTCTCCTTGCAAATGAGATGGAGAAAAAGTCAAAATGGATACATACTTGCCAAGGCACACCCTATAAATGCAATGTGCACGCATATCCCAAATTTTAGAAGAGCACGCACTATAAAACATAGATCTGCAGGCTTACATATGTATATCTAGACATGCATATAGTTGAATGGATAGATGGATGGATAGGTAGATAGAGATGGATGCACAGATAGATTGGCAGGAGCAAATCTGAGACAATAGTTTGAGCAGATTTATCTTTTTTTAAATAATTTTTGGGACGAGCAAATCCGAGACAATAGTTTGAGCAGATTTAATTTTTTTTAAATAATTTTTTTTTATTGTCTCTAGAGAGACAATAGTTTGAATTATAGACATTTATTTTTTTTTAAATAATTTTTTATATT